>JAHFWL010001321.1:15000-137500 GCA_021292165.1 Shinisaurus crocodilurus | reverse complement strand
TGCCTCTGGATGATCTCTCCCAGCGGTTTCATGTAAATATTAAATAGCATTGGGGACAGAATGGCACCTTGTGGCACTCCGCATAGCAGCTCCTTTTTTGAGGAGCAGCTATCCCCAAGCATCACCATCTGGAATCTACCCGAGCGGTAGGACTGGAACCACTGGAGCACAGTGCCCCCAATCCCCTCAGGCGTTCCAGAAGGATACCATGCTCGATGGTATCGAAAGCCGCCGAGAGGTCCAAAAGCACCAACAGGGATACACTCCCCCTGTCGGTACTTAGGCATAGATCATCCACTAAGGCGACCATAGCAGTCTCAACTCTGTATCCTGCTCTGAAGCCAGTTTGAAATTGGTCTAGAAAATCGGTGTCATCCAAGACTGCTTGGAGTTGGAAGGCAACCGCCCTCTCAATCACCTTGCCCAAAAATGGAAGATTTGATACTGGTCTATAGTTGTTATAGTCCAGGCTCCAGGGGATCCAGGGAGGGCTTTTTAAGAAGCGGCCGTACCACCGCCTCTTTTAAACATGATGGAAGATTCCCTCCCTGGAGAGATGCATTAATAATACATTGTAACTGTTGTCTAACTGCATCTCCTCCCTGGACGACCAACCAGGAAGGACAGGGATCGAGAGGGCAAGTAGTCCTCCTCATTCAACCAAGCAGCTTGTCCACGTCCTCGGTACTCACCAACTGAAACTGATCCAGTGTAATCCTACTTGTGGAGTTACTGGACACTTCATTGTTTGCCTCTGCTACAACGAGGGCATCCAAGTCGGCTCTTATCCGAGAGATTTTATCTGTGAAATGATCATTAAAGGCATCACAGCGAACAACCGTAGACTCTAAAAGCGGATTCAGGGGGGAAGTTGTCTGCATTAGACCCCTCACCACCCTGAATAGTTCATCTGGACGCGAATTCGCAGATGCAATGCGTGCAGAGAAGAAAGCTTTCTTCGCTGCATGTATTGCCACCCCATAGGAACGAAGATGTTCTCTATGTCGTGTCTTGTCAGATATGAGTCGAGTTTTCTGCCATCGGCGCTCCAGTCGTCGTCCTTTCCGCTTCAGCTCCCTGAGATCTTCTGTATACCAGGGTGCCCAGAGAGGACGTTGGGGGGCGATCGTGTCAATAGCCCTAGTTAGGTCTTGATTCCATCTATCAACTAGGGTTTTAACAGGACCATCGACGATACCAGCCATGGACCCCTCTAAGGCGTTCTGGAATCCAAGAGGATCCATCAGCCTTCGAGGGCGGACCATTTTAATAGGTCCGCCACCCCTGCAGGGGCAGATAGTAGCTGTGATACTAGCCCTAACCAGAAAATGATCTGTCCATGACAACACAGAGGTATTTATCACCTCCGCCCACAGATCTGTGTGTTCGGAGCTGAAAATAGCATCGAGGGTGTGACCTGCTGAATGGGTAAAACCAGAGACCAATTGGGATAGGCCCATGTTTGTCATGGTCTCCATGAACTCCCGAGCTGCACCTGACAAACTGGTCCCGAATGGGATGTTGAAATCGCCCAAAACCAAAAGCCTGGGCGAGTCCAACACCAACTCCGAGACCAGCTCCGTAAGCTCAGCCAGGGAGTCTGTTAGGCAGCAGGGTGGCCGGTACACTAACAGAATCCCTAGTCTATCCTTGGTCTTCAGGTTTAGGAATACACACTCAATGTGATTCAGCTCCCTAACAGGAAGTCTGGTCAGGTTAAGATTGTCTTTATAGATCACTGCCACTCCACCACCCCCCCCGCCCGCTTTCCCTCACCTGCTCACTAACACAGTACCCAGCTGGGAGGGCCTGGACCCATGTCGGGCCACTATCATCTCCCTGTCAGCAGGAGGAGGAAATAAATTACCTCCAACGCAGCAGGTCTAGAAAGCAGAGAGTAGCATTGAGTGATTATATATATACAGTTTATTGTAGAGTAACAGAAAGTATAATTGCAGTCTCCCTGTACAAAGGGAGCTTACCATACAGTAGTAGTAGCAGTTCTTTCTTATCCAAGGCACAGTAACACACCGTAGGCTTGCAGCAACAGAGTAGCTACTGCAGCAACCCAGAGCACAGCTCAGCTGTCTCAAGTAGCTGAGAGTAGTGCCTCACCCTGTTCACAGGTGCAGGCACTTACATGCCTTCGCTGTCAGTCAAAACTTACCACGTGTGATGTTACATGAAATACCAACACTCCCAGCCAGGTCTCTGTGAAGCATGCCAGGTCAGCCTCCTCATCCAAGAGGAGGTAATAGATAAGGCTTGTTTTATTTTTAACTGACCTGGCATTACACAGGAGCAAGGAGAGGTTCTGTGGGTGGTCTGGTTCATTCTCCAAGTTCCCTTGGTTGGCAGGGTGATTGGAAGGTAAGATTGGTATTATGAATCTATCTCTCCTTCCCCTGTAACGGCACGTCACCCTGCCATCGCCATATCTCCCTCTGCCCCGCACAACACATATCACTGCTCCCTCACACATTGTACCCAGTTAGCCTCCCTTGGCTCTGACAAGGAGCCCGGCACCAGCACCAAACGGGCACCAAACGGGCGATGCCCTTTGGCGTCACCCTTTGGTGTCGCCCAAGGCTGCCGCCTTGGACTGCGCCGGCAGATGAAGGGCCGGCAGGTGGAACCCCGCCCAGGTCCCAGGTGGAGGCAGCCAGGTGCCGGCTTGCTCTTCCCTCTTCTCCCCGGCAGTGGTGATGGAGAAATGCTCAGGTCAGCTGGGGCCTGGTCTTTATGGCCCCACAATCAAGCAGCTGCAGGTGGGGCGAGGCGGCTCCCGGCTGAGCCCGGGCCTGCAGGGGGCAGGCAGCAGTCCCACAGGTGAGGTGGGGTGGGGCTGGCCTCGCACAGGCGGCAGCAGCAGCAGAGCTGGACCCACCTGCCTGGCTTGCCCTTCTCCTCGGCAGTGGTGATGGAGAAAATGGCTGTGTCTCCTTTTTTTAATATGAGGTCGGGCTTTCTTAGCTCATTTTGCTTGTTTCTTAGGTGAGGCTCTTGGTATACTGTCCATCTGTGTCTCTTTGCCTCACTCACCAGCAGCTCACTGATTTTGTTGTGTCTTTGTATTCTTGCCTGCTGGACTGCTGGGCATTGTCCCAGGATGTGTGAGCATGTTTCATATTTTGCTCCACAATTTCTACAGCTTCTTATTGCAGCTGTCCTACCTCTACCTAGATATTCCCATGTTGGATAGGTGTTTGTTCGGCGTTTGAGTGCTGTGATATATTCATTTTCTGTCATTTCCCTCTTGCTCTTTATCCAGTCGTTGCTAATGGCATCATTTTTGAAGTGTTGACTTCCACTACCTTGGCATGTGAGGGCTTTCCAGTCCTTCAGCACTTCATTTCGGTAGTCCCCTGGGTTCTCAAACTTCTTTTTCGGTGGTCTAGTCCAGAATTTGTCTTCTTCTTCTGCTTCTTTGCTTGGTGCGGAGCGTTCAGCTAGGAAGGTTGCTGCAGCCGGCCGTAAGGCTGTGCCCCCTGCATCCATCCAAGCTTTCTTAATTTCGTCTGCTATTTGGAGGCTTTTTGCGATCTCTCTGATCACTGGGTCGGATGAGCTTGCGATTTTTTGCCGTCTTCTTATTTTCATGTAGTGTATTGATTGTTCGAGTTTAGTTATGCCTAGCCCCCCGTCTCTAGGTCTGGTGTATAGAAGCCCTGTACAGGTCGTGGCTGGCAGGTGCAGCCAGTTTTTGACCGCCATTCTTATTTCCCTGTCCAGCTCCCTTAGGGCCGTTTTTGACGTCTCTGTGTGGTCACAGAGGTACAGTAATCTTGGGATTGTGTATGTCTGGAATAGGTCGACTTTTTGTGAGGGCTTTAGTTTTGCTTTTGTTATCTTGGCTATCCAGTTTGTAAGTTCGGTGTTGGCTCCGTATTTGCAAATCCCTACCCAGGGGTCAATTTTCACTCCCAGATATTTCTCCATCTCCCCTGGCGGGATCATGTGGATAGCTTTATCTTTTATTTTCCAAGCTGGGCAGCTATTCACCACGTATGAGTCCTTTGTGGGTTTTATGCTGAATCCATGGCACTTTTTTGGTTGTATTTGCGGTCCCGTGGTATTGCAGAACTCTTCTAATATTTTTATGCTTTTGCCAATCCCTTCATAGTTGTCGCTTAGTAGGGTGAGGTCATCCGCGAATGCTAGTGCAGTGACCCTCCAGCTTTCTCCCTCGACTCCATTGTTGGCCTCTTCCAGTTTGCAGATTAGTGGGTCCATGGCTAGGTTGAATAGCAGGTGGGACAATGGATCTCCTTGTTTGACTCCTGTTTTTAGAAATAGGGGGTCTGTTTTTCTTCCTTGTACCTTGAAATGGGTGCTTGCATCCCCATACGCGTTCATTATCAGGTTGATAATGTGTTCGTCCACTTCTCAGTGCCTGAGGACTTCGATTATGTGTTTGTGAGAGATGAAGGCTTTGGCGATATCAATTAGCACCACCCCCAGTTCCTTTTTCTCCTTTTTTGCCCCTTTCATAAGTTGTTTCACTATCCATAGGTTCTCAGAGCATCCTGCGGCTGGGATAAATCCATGTTGTCTCTCATGTAGTGGGCATGCTCTTTGCAGGCGTGCTGTTAGTATTCTGGAGAATAGTCTCAGGACGGCAGAGCCAATTGTCAGCGGTCTCCAATTCCCTATCTCTTTAAGTTCTTCTGTGTTCATGGACTTTGGGATTAGTACTGATCTGTTTTCTTTTATTTGTTTTGGGATATTACCACTTACCATCCAGAGGTTGAATAGTTCTTTTAGAATTGTCCCCTTCTTATCTTTCCTGATTAGGTCCTTGACTTCTATGCCATCTGGTTCAGGGGCTGACTTTACTTTCATTAGTTTTCTATGGTATAGTACTTCATCTTGACTAATTACCGGTAGTTCTGTGAAGTATTTGTTTTCTGTACCTTTCGGAGGAGCATATTCCCCTACCCCCAGGAAGTTTGTTTCACCTTCCCATTTGTTTTTGTAGTTGTTGATGATAGTTTCTGCTTTTATTTCACATTCTACTTTGTGTTGTCCATCTAGGATGTAGGTTGCCAGTGCTGCTGGGTCAGTCTGGTATTTTATTTGTGTTTGTTTATATGTGTACCTTTCGACCGCTCTTTTTTTGGTCCATGGTTTTTCCTTCTTGTTTAAAGGTTTTTTACTCTGATTATTGTTTCTCTGGGTCTTTTTCCCTGTGTTTTTATTATTATTATGATTTCTTAGGGCCTGTATTATTTTTTCAGTGACTGAGTTAGTAATTTCGTTTCTGACATTAGTTCCTTTCCGCCACCTTTCCAGGGTTGTTTTAATATCTCTATTTTCAATTCTGTCTTCTCTTATTAACTTATCAATTTTTTGTTCATATATGCTCTTGAGCTGGCTTATTTTGTTTGGATTTTTGGTGGTGGCCCTCTATAGAATTGGCGTTGTTATTTTTGTTTCTTTGGTATTCTTTCTTGTGATTTTTTCTCTCGTTGCTCTCCTTTTATCGCTTATTTGTTTTGCTGTTTCGGATTTAAGTTCTTGGGAAATAAGTTTGTTGATATCTTTTCTGCCCTCATGCTTGGCTTCTAATTGTTCTAGCATTCGCTCTTCCTCTTCAGTCCATCCTCCTTTTATTTTTCTCCTTGGTTTCCCTCGTTTTTCCTCCTCCTCTATTAGTTTTCTAATTCTTTCCTCATTTTGCTGACTGGGATGGGTATGGCGTGTGTGTTGCGCCAATCCAATTTGAGTCTTAAATTTCGCTGTTCAGGCAGTGCAGCAGTGTTCCTCGTTTTCTAGCACGGGGGCTACTTCTCCTTTACATTTCGGTATGTATACAAGGATGGAATGTGGTTTTGCATTTGTTCATTTACATCGCGTGCAGTCATATGTTATTGTGATATCTCCATGAACCCCCCTCAGATGGGTAGCTAGCGCTGTTGGCTTTCCTACTATTATGTTGCATACCAGGCATGGTGGGGTGGGCTCAGGTAGCCACACAGTCTTTGACTCTTGGTTTTGTGTTTCTTCATCTGCTGCCTGCTTATCTCTTGGTGTCTTATTTAGTCCTTCTGTTTTTTTCATTTCATTTTCTCTTATCTTTCCGTTCTTTTGATCCAGATTAAGCTCTGGTCTATCATATGTGGAGATTGAATCTCTTTGTCCAAGGGCTGGGCTACCAACCGCTACTGGGCTTTCTGTACATAGGCCCAGAGTAGGAGCCTCCAGTCCTTTCTCATCATACTCCTCAGAGTCCAGGTAGGTCTCACATTGCGTGCCTGTCAATATTAGGCATTCGTGTAATCTTATAAGTATTTTGTCTTCGTTCATGCTTGTTCTCTCCCATTGGAGTGAAACACTGCAGCCCAATTTCCAGCAGGCTAGGAAATACAGGCACTCTCGACTGCACAGGCTTTTGCAGGTCATTTCGGGCATGATTAGGTGGGGTGTTGCAATCCTCACTTAGCCAAGCACTAGTGCTTGTTTCCAGCGAGGCCACGAGGAGGCAGAGGATCAATCTATCGGCAACACCCAGTAACTAAGAGAGTCATAGTTACTCCCGCCGTTTACCCACGCTTCATTGAATTTCTTCACTTTGACATTCAGAGCACTGGGCAGAAATCACATCGCGTCAACACCCACCGCGGGCCTTCGCGATGCTTTGTTTTAATTAAACAGTCGGATTCCCCTGGTCCGCACCAGTTCTAAGTCAGCTGCTAGGTGCTGGCTGAGGCGGAATGCCGGCCCGACCCGTCCCTGCGAGGGAGGAGGGCCGGGCGATGCCTGCCGCAGCTGGGGCGATCCACAGGAAGGGCCCGGCTCGCGTCCAGAGTCACCGCTGCGCCCCCCGTGTGTAAAAGAATGCTTTTCCTCCCGCATAGAAAACAGAAGCAGCAGCCGCCTTGGTAAAGCGCTGGGTTAAATGCCTCATGTAGAGGAGCCCCTAGGCTGCAAATGCAAAAAGAAAAGGGGAGAAAAGAGGAGCATTACCAAAGAGAAAAAAGGAAAAGACACTCCTCCCGAAGCGTCATGCTCTACTGTAAAACGGAAATTGGTTGTGATGTCTGAAATGTTGTGACTTATCATTTTCTCCAAGGCCAAGAAAGTCTTGCACTGTCCTATGACAGCAGTGCAAGGCCTTATGGCCTTGTTTAGGCACTGTTGTAAACCTCCCAGAGAATTTCAGCTATTGGGTGGTATAGAAATGAAATGAAAATAAATAAAGTTTAGCAGCTTGTTCATTGTTTGCAAAGAAACATCTCCAGCCAATGACACCCCCCCCCCACACACACACACATGAAATGTGCTCTGGTTTTGGTTCTGAATGGAACGGAATAAAATAAGGGGTTTTTTTTTAGGCTGGGTGGATGGTTAAAATTGATGTCATCTACTCAGTTAAGTTACATATGACTGAACTGTGACCTGCATACAAGAACCAACAAAAATGCCCTGCCTCGTTACCTCTAATCACTATACCACAAACACACTCTCATATTTATTGTTGTGAGACTTATGGCCAGCAGTGTACTGGAACCAGGGCTTGCAAGGCTGTGTCCTGTCCTGTCCTCCTGAAGACGAGGCAAGTCACATTACACAGCTTTTATTGCAGTAGAATCATAGAATACTATTGATTTGGAAGGAGTTGGAAGGAGCCTACAAGGCCATTGAGTCCAACCCACTGCTCAATGCAGGAACCCAAGTCAAAGCATCCCTGACAGATGGCTGTCCAGCTGCACCTTGAATGCCTCCAGAGTGTGAGAGCCCACCACCTCCCTAGGTAGTTGGTTCCATTGTCTTATTGCTCTGACAGTCAGGAAATTTTTCGTGATGTTTAGGTGGAATCTAGGTTCCTGTAACTTGAGCCCATTATTCCGTGTCCTGCAAACTGGGATGATCGAGAAGAGATCCTGGTCCTCCTCTGTGTGACAACCCTTTAAGTACTGGAAGAGTGCGATCATATCTCCCCTCAGTCTCCTCTTCTGAAGGCTAAACATGCCCAGTTCTTTCAGTCTCTCCTCATAGGGCCTTGTTTCCAGTCCCTTTATCATCTTTGTTGCCCTCCTCTGAGCCCTCTCCAGTTTGTCTACGTCCTTCTGAAAGTGTGGTGCCCAGAACTGGACGCAGTACTCAAGATGAGGCCTAACCAGTGCTGAGTAAAGGGGAATGATCACTTCACGCGATTTGGAAGCTATACTTCTATTAATGCAGCCCAAAATAGCATTTGCCTTTTTTGTGGCCACATCACATTGCTGGCTCATATTCAGCTTGTGATCTACAACAATTCCAAGATCCTTCTCACTTGTAGTATTGTTGAGCCAAGTATACCCCATTCTGTAACTCTGCATTTGTTCCTTTCCCTAGGTGCAGCACTTGGCCTTTATCCTGATTAAATTTCATTCTGTTGTTTTCGGCTCAGCGCTCTAGCCTATCGGGATTGCTTTTTAAACAGGGGGCCAGTTCATTGTCCCTCAGACTTTTGGGGGGGGCGGACTATAGTTTGAAAAAAATATGAATGAATGGATCCTTTTTTTTTCACTTGATAGGGGTGAATTTTTTTTCTTAAATGGAAAGTTATTATAAATTAATTATAATGTTAATATAATTAATCATTAATTATAATGATTAAATGGAGGATGGAATGTTATTTTGATGGCAAAAGTGGGTATAAATTAATGATTTATTTATTTATTGCATTTATACCCCGCTCTTCAGCCAGAAAAGGCTCTCAGAGCGGCTTACACAGATTAATAATAAGACAGTCCCTGCCCTTAGGCTCACAATCTAAAAGACATGACACAAAAGGAAAAGGGATGGGGGGGGGGGAGGAAGAATGTCAAACATTATATTGGTGCCTGAGTTTGGCATTCTTCCTCCTCCCTCCCAATCCCTTTTCCTTTTGTGTCATGTCTTTTAGATTGTGAGCCTGAGGGCAGGGACTGTCTTATTATTAATCTGTGTAAGCCGCTCTGAGAGCCTTTTCTGGCTGAAGAGCGGGGTATATAAATGCAATAAATAAATAATAAGTGATTAAATGGAGGATGGAATTTTATTTCGATGGCAAAAGTGGGTTTAAAAAATAAGAATGTACTACCTTTTTTGCTGTCTAAAATTGAAATACATTATAAAAGGCTACATACAAATTATAAGCATGTTTTGCTTTTGTCTGGCTGCTCTGTGTGTGTGAGTGCTTTGTGTGGGGTAAACTGAAATACATTATAAAAGAGTCACTGACTCTCAGCCTAACCTACCTCACAGGGTTGTTGTGAGGATAAAGTGGAGAGGAGGACGATTATGTAAGCTGCCTTGGGTTCCTTGAAGGAAAAAAGGCGGGGTATAAATATAATAAATAAATAAATAAATACAAATTATAAGAGTGTTTTGCTTTTGTCTGGCTGCTCTGTGTGTGTGTGAGTGCTTTGTGTGGGGTAAACTGCGGGTGTTTGTGGGCTGAGTGTGTTCAAGGAGCTGTGTTGGGGGGGGGAACCTGAACTTCCCAGGATCTCTTTTCAGATCGGGTCCCCCACTCACCAGTGAAGGACGTGGCTCTGCCGGTCAGCTGTGTGGCGGCTGCCCGCTTCCCGCTGAGAGCGGCTCCGCCATGTTCGGCAGCTGCTCGCTTCTCCCGTTTTCACCTCCCATCCCAGCTCTGCGGGGGGGGGGGGGGAGGCTGCTGCTTCTTCATGCCTGAATCCCCGGGCCTGCCTTTTTTCTCCCGGGGTTGCGCTGGGCTGTGGCGGCTGCCGCTTCTTGAGCGGCACTGCGGCGTGTGCCTGCTGTCGCCATTCTGCCTGCTGTTGCCACGGAGATCAGCAGTTCAGGCCATGGGCCAATAGGGCGGCCGCTTGTTGAGCAGCCCGGCAGTCACACAGCTCTGCTATTCGGCAGCTGCCCCGCCTCCAGCCTTAAGAGGAGCCTTGCTTCTGGAAGCCGGTTACAGCTCCTCTGCTCGGCTCCGTGCCTCCCATCTTCTTCAGCCCGGGGTGAGTGCGGGGGAGCCCACGTGGCCGCTCGTGCTGGGCAGCGCGGTCCCACTGCTCAGCTGTTTGTGGCGGCGGCAGCAGCAGCAGCCTCCCCTCCAGCGTTTTGCAGCTGGCTTGAGTAGAGAGGGGCTTTGCCCTTTTCGCACGGGCAGCCGCCGGGCCGGATAGAATGACAAGGCGGGCCTGATGTGTCCCGCAGGCCGTAGTTTGAAGACCCCTGTTCTAGAGTATTAGCTGTTCCACCCAATTTTGTGTCATCTGCAAATTTGATAAGCGTTCCCTGCACCTCCTCATCCAAGTCATTAATAAAAATGTTGAAGAGCACTGGGCCAAGGACTGAGCCCTGCAGTACCCCGCTTGTTACCTCTCCCCAGTTTGAGAAGGTACCATTGATAAGCACTCTTTTAGTCCGATTCTGTAGCCAACTGTCGATCCTCCTGATCGTTGTTCCATCCAACCCACTTTTAGCTAGCTTGCTGGTCAGGATATCATGAGGCACTTTGTTGAAAGCTTTGCTGAAGTCAAAATATACAACTCCCACCAGTCGCATCCAGCATGGCCAAGGGTCAGGGGTTATGGGAGCTGTAGTACAAAACATCTGAAGGCCGCCGGTTTACCTATCCATGCCTTAATAGAGCTTGATAGGATGGAGAACTGATCCCAAACCCACACAAGGAATTTCAACGGAGACTAACATCAAGTTCTGCATTTAGGCAGGAATACTCCGTTGCAGGATGGGTGACATGTGGCTCTGCACAGCAGTACCGATGAAAAGGATCCACGCCCAGGGGTTTTAGTAGACCACTAGCGAAATGTGAGTCAGCGGTGCAATGCGGTGGCTAAAAGGGATAATGCAGTTCTAGGTTGCATCAATGTAAGTGCCGTGTCCAGATCACGAGAAGAAAGGGTACCGCTCTATTCTGCTTTGGGGGACCTCGCCTAGAGGACCGTGTCCTGTTCTGGGCTCTGATGTTTAAGGGTACTGAGGAGGGTGTTGGAAAAGTTGAGAGAGTTGGGTATGTTTTGCCTGTTTAACCTGGAGAAGCAACGATTAGGAGGTGCTGTGACTGCTATCTTCAAGTACTGGAAGAGCTGCCAGCATATTTTTTTCCGTTGCTCCAGAGGGTAAGACCAGAAATGACGGGTTCAAATGAGAAGGGGGCTTAGACTATACATTTGGAAGAACTTACTGATGGGACAAGCTCTTCAAGAGTGGGACAGGCACCTCAGGAGGTGTGGGACTCTCCTTTGTTGGAGATTTTAAAGCAGAGGCTGGATGGCCACCCATGAGGGTTGTCATAGCAGTTGATTTCATGCAGTGGCAGAGGGTTGGCCTAGATTACCTTTACAGCTCTTTACAACAGGGGTGTTGAACCTCTTTCAGCCCAAGGGCCAGATTCCATTTTGGAGAACATCTCGGGGGCCACATTCAAGTGGTAGGTGGGGCCGAAGGCAAAAGGGGCAGGGCCAAAATACCAGCATATTTTAGCTTAAAGCTCTTCCTGCCAGTAACGAAGAAGTAATTAAGAGGCATTTCAACCTTATAGAATTGGAAAACAACTGGAGTATATCTGGGAAACCACAAAACGATCGATGGCTGGGGAAAAAAGGTTGTGTGGCCATCTTGAAAACCATGGTGGACCATGTTTGGCCTGGATGTCTCCCCCACCCCAGTTCTACACCAAGATCAAGAACAGCATCACCTCCTCCCATATGAACCTGCCCGGTAGCCTGTATTCTTAATTCAAGGCCCTGGTACGCATCCAGCCACCTGAAGAGGTGAGGTTGGTGGGTAGTTGTGACAGGGTCTTCTCTGAAGCAGCACCCCGGTTGTGGAACTCCCTTCCCAGGGAAGTTAAGCTGGTTCCCCTGTTATTGGCCTTTAGAGAGCTGGTAAAATATACTCTTCTGCCGAGCTTTGACTGATTTAGGGTGCAGTCTTATGCATGTTGACACAAAAAAAGGCCTACAACTCCCAGCATGCCCCAGCCAGCTGGCTAGGGCATGCTGGGAGTTGTAGGCCTTTTTTTCTATCTCAGCATGCATAGGATTGCACCCTTAGGCTGTTCTTTGGTTTTAGAAGGTTCCCCCGTTTTATTGTTACGCATTTTATTCATTTTGTTCTAGCTTTGATTTGGAATGGTATCTTATTGCATTTCTGTTTTTAATGTACATTGCCCTGTGCGCTTACGGATTCAGCAAGCTTTTAAATAAATACATCCTTCGAGAAACTATTTTATTATTATTATTAATAATAATTACATTTGCGAATCGCCCATCTGGCCGGTCACCCAGCCACCCTGGGCAATGTACAATTCAACCAATCTACTATATAAATGTGAATGTTTGTCCATTTGTCCATTTGTACGTTTGTACATACGTGGGTCCGCGTCAGGCGGGTTTGCGTCGCCTTGGCTCCTACCTGGTTGGACGGATCCGCCCCAAACTTGGCACGCATACTCCCCATCACCCAAGGACAAAGACTGACGGGTTAAAATCTCCGAAAAAGCCGCGCCGCGCCTGTATGGCCCAAAATAGATGAGAGCCAATGGCGTCGGAATGCTCGCAGGGGCCATTCAGGAGGCGTTATGCAAATAGCTCCAACCGGCACATAGAATGTTGGTATGCACTGCCTCCACAGGGGCCCAATCAGAGGCGGATATGCAAATCTCCTACGTCCAAACAGAATGTTCACATGAACCACAGCAGGGATTTGATTGTGTAATCCCCGGAGGGGGGGCAGGGATTTCATTGTTGCATAGTCCCAGGGGGGAGGGGAATCAGGGATTTGATTGCGTAGTCCCAGGGGGGAGGACGGACACAGGGATTTCATTGTGTGGTCCTCGGGGGGACACACACACAGGGATTTCATTGTTGCATAGTCCCGGGGGGGGGGGGAAGCAGGGATTTCATTGTGTAGTACCGGGGGGGCACAGGGAATTAATTGTTGTGCAGTCCTGGGGGAGGGGCGAAGCAGGGATTTGATTGCATAGTCCCAGAGGGGGTGAAAGAAGGGATTACATTGTGTGGTCCCGGGGGGGGGGGGATTCATTGTTGCATAGTCCCAGGGGGGAGGGGAAGCAGGGATTTGATTATGTAGTCCTGGGGGACACACACACAGGGATTTCATTGTGTGGTCCTGAGGGGGGACGGACAGGGATTTCATTGTTGCATAGTCCCGGGGGGGGGGGAGCAGGGATTTCATTGTGTAGTACTGGGGGGGCATTGTTGCATAGTCCCGGGGGGGGGCGGGAAAGCAGGGATTTCATTGTGTAGTACCGGGGGGTGCACAAGGAATTTAATTTCATTGTTGTGCAGTCCCGGGGGAGGGGGGAAACAGGGATTTGATTGCATAGTCCCTGGGGGGGGAGCAGGGATTTCATTGTCTGGTCCCGGGGGGGGGGGCAGGAATTCATTGTTGCATAGTCCCAGGGCGGAGGGAAGCAGGGATTTGATTGCATAGTCCTGGGGGGGGGGATACAGGGATTTCATTGTGTGGTCTTGGGGGACACACACAGGGATTTCATTGTTGCATAGTCCCAGGGTGGAGGGAAGCAGGGATTTCATTGTGTAGTACCGGGGGGAGGAAACAGGGAATTCATTGTTGCATAGTCCTGGGGGGGTGGGGGAAGCAGGGATTTGATTGTGTAGAACTGGGGGAGGCACAGGGAATTCATTGTTGTGCAGTCCCGGGGGAGGGGCGAAGCAAGGATTTGATTGCATAGTCCCGGAGGGGGGGGGGAAGAAGGGATTACATTGTGTGGTCCGGGGGTGTGTGGAATTCATTGTTGCATAGTCCCAGGGGGGAGGGGAAGCAGGGATTTGATTGTGTAGTCCCAGGGGGACACACACAGGGATTTCATTGTGTGCTCCGGGGGGGGCACAGGGAATTCATTGTTGCATAGTCCCGAGGAGAAGGGAAGCTGGGATTTCATTGTGTAGTAGTACTGGGGGGGAAGCAGGGATTTCATTGTGCAGTCCTGGGGGGGAGGGGAGCAGGGATTTCACAGCGGACAGCTACCTTAAGGAATTTCAAACAAAGAGTGCCTATAGGAAAAGGACGAGCCGTGCAACGCCGGGTAAAAAAAAGCTAGTAATCTATAAAAGAGATGCCCAGGATATGGCTAAAAGATGCTTTTTTTTCTTTCTTCCTGTTTTTGCAGTCCTGGTATTGAGGAAACATTTGGCTTCATTAAAAAAAAAAGAAGAAAAGGCAGATGTCAAAGTCTTTAAAAAAAACATGTGTAGGTTTTGAACATTTAAAGCAGCCGCGGTTGTTATTACAGGACTTTGATCCCATGTTTCTACTCTGACAGGAACACTCAAGGCATCCTGTAATATTACAGGATCCAATGAAATGGACTTGGCAACAGGAGAGCAAAACCACCAAAATGAGGCAGGGGATGCAGGAGGCAGGAGGAGGAGGAGGAGAAGGGCCAGTCAAATGCTTGTCTAAGCAGGAAAGTGTAAACAGGCAGCAGAAGGCCATAACGGAAGCTACATGTGTTGAAACTGGGTGAACATCACAAGGAAGTTGATTTTGACCAATGCTTTCTCCTAAGCATTCGGAGAAATTTCCTAATGGCAAGAGCTGCTCAGCAGTGGGACAGACTGCCCCCTCTGGAGGCATTTAAACAGAGGCTGGATTGCCATCTGTCAGGGATGGTGTAGTTACTAGTTTCAGGATTCTTGCGCAGAACAGGGGGTTGGATAGATGACCCCCAAGCTCCCTTGCCAACCCTAAAATTCAATTATTCTGCTCACTCCACTGTTAGTTCGTGACATTTATATCCTGCTCTTCCTCCAAGGAGCTCAGGGTGACACCCCCCCTTATACCTCACAACAACCCTGTGAGGTAGGTTAGGCTGAGAGGTAGTGACTAGCACACAGGCCTGTGGTTCATGCTAGCTCAGCTTGTCTGAGCATGGAAAGCTAAGCAGGGTCAGGCCTGGTTGTTACTTGGATGGGAGACCCCTCCTCTAGTTTCCTGTACTGAGCAGGGGGTTGGACTCGATGGCCTTGTAGGCCCCTTCCAACTCTATGATCTATGAAACTATGAAACAATTAGCCAGTGAAATGCAGGGCTGAGTAGAGAATGGGACCCAGGTCTCTCTCCAGTCCTACTCTGATGCTCTAGCCACGACACCAAGCTGGTCTCATAAAGTGAGCATTTTTGCTTCATTCTAGATGAGATGGACTTGAACAAAGAGGATGGAGAATGTGAGAGAGAAGCATGGTAGGGAAGTCTTTGCTCCGGGATGTTCACATTGCTTCTGTAGCCCCAGGAGTGCCTTTGCATGCTGTGGGCTAGTGTATCAGCTGCTCCCTTTCTTGGCAAAAGCAGATCTGGCTGCAGTCACACATGCCTTGGTCACATCCAGGCTGGATTATTACTGCAGTGTATTCTATGTGATGCTGTCTTTAAAAATATTCAGAAAATTCAGCTGGTGCAAAATGCAATGGCCAAGATATTGGCCAGAATCTGTTTCAGAGAACATATCTCTCTGGCATTATTATGTGGCTTCCAATTAACATCTGGGCACAATTGATGGTTCTGTGGATTACCTATCAAGCCTGAAATTGTTTGGGGCCAGTTTATATGAAGGATTGCCTTCTCCCACATGAATCTGCCTGCCCTTTATGATCATCATCGGAGGCCTTGAGTCACGTTGCCCATTTGCCTTTAGAGCAGGGGTGGGCCACCAAAATTGGGGGGGGGGGCAGACCACCTTCCCCACCTAGCCCACTGCAAGCTGAATGAGGTCAAAGAGGTTTAGCCCCACCCCCTGACAGCAAAGGGGTGTGGCCATGCCCCTTGACACCATCTGCTTCCACCCGATGCCTCCGCCCGGAAGTGACACTTCACCTGCCCCATGCATTCTTCCATTGGTGAGAGGACACAGGGCAGTGGAAGCTGTTCAGCCCAGCTTTGCTTGTCCTTTGTTTGCCCTGTCTTGGGCTGGCCCTGATAAGAGACCTCTAGGAACCCTATGTAAGGTGTCTTGGATTCTATTAAAGAAAAGTGGAATATGAATAGGTCAGCTCACTGATATTAGTTCCTGACTGTGAGTGGTGAAGCAACCTGATCGCATTTGCATCGCATCGCATCCGCCTAGAAGCAATCTAAAAACACAGGGTCTGTCTTTAATGGGGTTAAGTCAAATGAAGGAAGCTGGTCCAAACTGAAGCCCCTAACACCACTGTTTCAATATGCCTGCTGACAACACGTGGGTCCGCGCGGCGGGTTTGCATCGCCTTGGCTCCTACCCGGTTGGATGGATCCGTCCCAAACTTGGCATGCATACTCCCCATCACCCAAGGACAAAGACTGGTGGGTTAAAATCTCCGAAAAACCCTTGCCGTGCCTGTATGGCCCAAAATAGATGAGAGCCAATGGCGTCGCTTGGAATGCTCGCAGGAGCCATTCAGGAGGTGTTATGCAAATAGCTCCAACCGGCACATAGAATGTTAGTATGCACTGCCTCCACAGGGGCCCAGTCAGAGGCAAATATGCAAATCTCTCCTACTTCCAAACAGAATGTTCACATGAACCACAGCCGGGACAGCAGGGATTTGATTGCGTAATCCCCGGGGGGGGGGGCAGGGATTTCATTGTTGCATAGTCCCAGGGGGGAGGGGAAGCAGGGATTTGATTGTGTAGTCCCGGGGGGGCACACAGGGATTTCATTGTGTGGTCCTGGGGGACACACACACACACAGGGATTTCATTGTTGCATAGTCCCGGGGGGGAAGGAAGCAGGGATTTCATTGTGTAGTACTGGGGGGGCATTGTTGCATAGTCCTGGGGACGGGAAAGCAGGGATTTCATTGTGTAGTAGCGGGGGGGGCACAGGGAATTCATTGTTGTGCAGTCCCGGGGCAGGGGGGAAGCAGGGATTTCATTGTCTGGTCCCGGGGGGTGGGCTGGAATTCATTGTTGCATAGTCCCAGGGGGGAGGGGAAGCAGGGATTTGATTGCGTAGCCCCAGGGACACACACACAGGGATTTCATTGTTGCATAGTCCCGGGGGGGGGGAGGGAAGCAGGGATTTCATTGTGTAGTACTGGGGGGGGGGCAGGGAATTCATTATTGCATAGTCCCGGGGGGGGGGGAAGCAGGGATTTCATTGTGTAGTACCGGGGGGGCACAGGGAATTAATTGTTGTGCAGTCCCAGGGGAGGGGAGAAGCAGGGATTTGATTGCATAGTCCCGGAGGGGGGGGGGAGAAGGGATTACATTGAGTGGTTCCGGGGTGGGCGGAATTCATTGTTGCATAGTCCCAGGGGGGAGGGGAAGCAGGGATTTGATTGCGTAGTCCCGGAGGACACACACAGGGATTTCATTGTGTGGTGCTGGGGGGACACACACACAGGGATTTCATTGTGTAGTACTGGGAGGGGGCACAGGGAATTCATTGCTGCATAGTCCTGGGGAGAGGGGAATCTGGAATTTCATTGTCACATAGTCATGGGGGAGAAGCAGGGATTTCATTGTGCAGTCCTGGGGGGGGGGGGAGAACAGGGATTTCACAGTGGACAGCTACCTTAAGGAATTTCGAACAAAGAGTGCCTATAGGAAAAGGACGACCCGTGCAACGCCGGGTAAAAAAAAGCTAGTCTACTATATAAAAGTGAATGTTTGTCCGTTTGTTTGTACGTGGGTCCATGTGGCGGGTTTGCGTCGCCGTCACATTTGCTCCTACCCGGTCGGACAGATCCGCCCCAAACTTGGCACGCATACTCCCCATCACCCAAGGACAAAGACTGGTGGGATAAAATCTCCGAAAAACCCTCGCTGCGCCTGTACGGCCCAAAATAGATGAGAGCCAATGGCGTCGCTTGGAATGCTCGCAGGGGCCATTCAGGAGGCGTTATGCAAATAGCTCCAACCGGCACATAGAATGTTGGTATGCACTGCCTCCACAGGGGCCCAATCAGAAGAGTGCAATCATATCTCCCCTCAGTCTCCTCTTCTGAAGGCTAAACATGCCCAGTTCTTTTAGTCTCTCCTCATAGGGCCTTGTTTCCAGTCCCTTTATCATCCTTGTTGCCCTCCTCTGAACCCTCTCCAGTTTGTCTATATCCTTCTTAAAGTGTGGTGCCCAGAACTGGACGCAGTACTCAAGATGAGGCCTGACCAGTGCCGAGTAAAGGGGAATGATCACTTCCCGCGATTTGGAAGCTATACTTCTATTAATGCAGCCCAAAATAGCATTTGCCTTCTTTGCAGCCACATCGCATTGCTGGCTCATATTCAGTTTGTGATCTACAACAATTCCAAGATCCTTCTCACTTGTGGTATTGCTGAGCCAAGTGTCCCCCATTCTGTAACTCTGCATTTGGTTTCCTCTCCCTAGGTGCAGCACTTGGCATTTATCCCTATTAAATTTCATTCTGTTGTTTTCGGCCCAGCGCTCCAACCTATCGAGGTCACTTTGAATTTTGTTTCTGTCTTCCAGAGTATTAGCTGTTCCACCCAACTTTGTGTCATCTGCAAATTTGATAAGCATTCCCTTTACCTCCTCATCCAAGTCATTAATAAAAATGTTGAAGAGCACTGGGCCCAGGACCAAGCCCTTTGGTACCCCGCTTGTTACTTCTCCCCAGTTTGAGAAGGAACCATTGATAAGCACTCTTTGAGACCGATTCTGTAGCCAATTGTGGATCCACCTGATAGTTGTTCCATCTAGCCCACTTTTAGCTACCGGTAGCTTGCTAATCAGGATATCATGAGGCACTGTCGAAAGCTTTGCTGAAGTCCAGATATATGATGTCCACAGCATTCCCACAGTCCACAAGGGAGGTTACCTGATCAAAAAATGAGATCAGATTAGTCTGGCAGGATTTGTTCTTGACAAATCCATGCTGGCTTCTAGTCATCACTGCATTGTTTTCAAGGTGCTTGCAGACTGACTTCTTTATAATCTGCTCCAAAAATTTCCCAGGGATTGATGTCAGACTGACTGGCCTATAGTTCCCAGGTTCTTCCTTCTTGCCCTTTTTGAAGATGGGAACAACATTTGCCCTCCTCCAGTCATCTGGCACTTCACCTGTCCTCCATGATTTCTCAAAGATAATAGACAGTGGTTCTGAGAGTTCTTCTGCCAGTTCCTTTATTACTCTAGGATGCAGTTCATCAGGCCCTGGAGATTTACACTCATTCAGAGTAATCAGGTGCTCCTTGACCATTTGCCTATCAATCTCAAGCTGCAATCCTGCCCCTTCAGTCTGGACTTCAAGTTTGCCAGGGGGGTCATAGACCCTCTTTTGGGAGAAGACTTCATTGTGTAGTACTGGGGGGGGGGGCATTGTCGCATAGTCCCAGGGGCGGGAAAGCAGGGGTTTCATTGTGTAGTACGGGGGGGGGCACAGGGAATTCATTGTTGTGCAGTCCTGGGGGAGGGGGGAAGCAGGGATTTGATTGCATAGTCCTGGGGAGAAGCAGGGAATTCATTGTCTGGTCCCGGGGAGGGGGGATTCATTGTTGCATAGTCCCGGGGGGGGGGAGCAGGGATTTCATTGTTGTGCAGTCATGGGGGAGGGGCGAAGCAGGGATTTGATTGCATAGTCCCGGGGGGGGGGGAGAAGGGATTACATTGTGTGGTCCCGGGGGGGGGGGACGGGACAGGGATTTCATTGTGTGCTCCTGGGGGGGGCAGGGATTTCATTGTTGCATAGTCCCGGGGGGGAGGGAAGCAGGGATTTCATTGTGTAGTACTGGTGGGGAGGGAAACAGGGAATTCATTGTTGCATAGTCCCGGGGAGAGGGGAAGCAGGGATTTCATTGTGCAGTCCTGGGGGGCGGGGAGCAGGGATTTCACAGCGGACAGCTACCTTAAGGAATTTGGAACAAAGAGTGCCTATAGGAAAAGGACAACCCGGGCAACGCCGGGTAAAAAAAAGCTAGTCTACTATATAAAAGTGAATGTTTGTCTGTTTGTTTGTTTGTACGTACGTGGGTCCGCGTCGTGGGGGTTCGCGTCGCATTGGCTCCTACCCGGTTGGACGGATCTGCCCCAAACTTGGCACGTATACTCCCCATCACCCAAGGGACAAAGACTGGGGGATTAAAATCTCTGAAAAACCCTCGCCGCACTGGTACGGCCCAAAATAGATGAGAGCCAATGGCATCGCTTGGAATGTTCGCAGGGGGCACTCAGGAGCCGTTATGCAAATAGCTCCAACGGCATTTAGAATGTTGGTATGCAGTGCCACCACAGGGGCCCAATCAGCAGCGGATGTCGAAACAGAATGTTCATATGAACCGCAGCCGGGACCTACACGAGGGTGGGAGTGGGGGAATTTTGAAGAAACAGTGCCTGTAGGAAAATGATGACCCGGGCAACGCCATTGTGTACTCCTGGGGGGGGGCACACAGGGATTTCATTGTGTGGTCCTGCAGGGGTGTGTGCAGGGGATTCATTGTTGTGCGGTTCCGGGGGGAGGGGGGAAGCAGGGATTTGATTGCATAGTCCTGGGGGGGGGGAGCAGGGATTTCATTGTGTGGTCCCGGGGGGGGGCAGGGAATTCATTGTTGCATAGTCCCAAGGGGGGAGGGGAAGCAGGGATTTGATTGCGTAGTCCCGGAGGGGGGACACACAGGGATTTCATTGTGTGGTCCTGGGGGGGGGGACACAGGGATTTCATTGTTGCATAGTCCCGGGGGGGGGAGCAGGGATTTCATTGTGTAGTACTGGGGGGGCACAGGGAATTCATTGTTGTGCAGTCCCGGGGCAGGGGGGAAGCAGGGATTTCATTGCGTAGTCCCAGTGGGGGAGCAGGGATTTCATTGTGTGGTCCCGGGGGGGGGGATTCATTGTTGCATAGTCCCAGGGGGGAGGGGAAGCAGGGATTTGATTGCGTAGTCCCGGGGGACACACACACAGGGATTTCATTGTGTGGTCCTGGGGGGGGACACAGGGATTTCATTGTTGCATAGTCCCGGGGGGGGAGGGAAGCAGGGATTTCATTGTGTAGTACTGGGGGGGGGGGAGACAGGGATTTCATTGTTGCATAGTCCCGGGGGGGGGAGCAGAGATTTCATTGTGTAGTACCAGGGGGGGCACCGGGAATTTATTGTTGTGTGCGGTCCCGGAGGAGGGGGGAAGCAGGGATTTCATTGCGTAGTCCCAAGGGGGGAGCAGGGATTTCATTGTGTGGTCCCGGGGGGGGGGATTCATTGTTGCATAGTCCCAAGGGGGAGGGGAAGCAGGGATTTGATTGCGTAGTCCTGGGGGACACACACACAGGGATTTCATTGTGTGGTTCTGGGGGATGACGACAGGGATTTCATTGTTGCATAGTCCCGGGGGGGGGGGGAGCAGGGATTTCATTGTGTAGTACTGGTGGGGAGGGAAACAGAATTCATTGTTGCATAGTCCCGGGGAGAGGGGAAGCAGGAATTTCATTGTGCAGTACTGGGGGGGGGGGGTGGAGACGGGGATTTCACAGTGGACAGCTACCTTAAGGAATTTTGAACAAATAGTGCCTATAGGAAAATGATGACCCGTGCAACGCCAGGTAAAAAAAAGCTAGTCTATTATATAAATGTGAATGTGTGTACGTATGGCTCACGTGCCTCACATTGGCTCCTACCCGGTTGGACGGATCTGCCCCAAACTTGGCACACATACTCTCCATCACCCAAGGACAAAGACTGGCAGGGTTAAAATCTCCAAAAAAACCTTGCCGTGCCTGTACGGCCCTAAATAAATGAGAGCCAATGGTGTCGCTTGGAATGCACGCAGGGGCCATTCAGGAGCGGTTATGCAAATAGCTCCAACGGCATTTAGAATGTTGGTTTGCACTGGCACAGGGGCCCAATCAGAGGCAGATATGCAAATCTCTCCTACATTCAAACAGAATGTTATATGAACTGCAGCCGGGGCCTACACGGGGGTGGGGGGGGGAAATTTCGAACAAGTAGTGCCTATAGGAAAATGGCAACCCGTGCAACACCATTGTGTAGTCCCGGGGGGGGGGAGAACAGGGATTTAATTGTGTGGTCCAGTTGGGGCAGCAGGGAATTCATTGTTGTGTGGACCGGGGGGGGGGAGCAGAGATTTCATTGTGTAGTACCGGGGGGGGGGGGAGAGAAGCAGGGATTTGATTGCATAGTCCCAGGGAGGGGGGAAGCAGGGATTTCATTGTGTAGTACCAGATGACGACGACAGGGAATTCTTCATTGTGTAGTTCCGGGGGAGCTGGGATGTCATTGTGCAGTCCCAGGGGAGCTGGGATTTCTTTGTGTAATCCTGGGTGAGCTGGGATTTCCGGGTGAGCTGGGATTCCAAGGGATTACAAACAGTGGACAGCTACCTTAAGGAATTTCGAACAAATAGTGCCTATAGGAAAATGACTGTCAGCAGGTAGAACAATGAAATTACCTCAACAACACAGCAGGAGCAGAAGCAGAGAGGAGCAGTAATAGATTATATATGCAGTTTATTTGTAGAGTAACAGAGTATTGCAATCTCCCTATACAAAGGGAGCTTACCATTCATTAGCAGTAGTTCTTTCACACCCAAGGCACAGCAGCACACACTAGGTAGGCTTACAGCAACATAGTAGCTACTGCAGCAGTCACAGCCACAGCACAGCTGTCTTAAGTAGCAGAGAGTAGTGCCTCACCCTGTTATCAGGTGCAGGCACTTACATGCTTATGCTATGAGTCAAGACTCACAACGTTGTGATGTTACACGAAATACCAACATCCCCCTGCTTTTCGTGTACACATCAACGGCAAAGTTTTTCAATATAACAGCATCAGTTTTGTCAATTTTTGATGCTGTTCTTTACCGATAGGTTTTGAAAGAAGATCTGCAGGAATTTCATTCCCTGCCAGATATAGAACTTCTATCAAACCATTCCTGATGCATTCTTTTGCATGGTTCATTTTGATCTGTAAATATTTTGTCCTTTGCTTATTGCTTTCTGTTCTTAGAATTGCAATGCTGGCCTGATTGTCCTGATACACTTTCACAGGTTTAATAACATCAACCTTGGCATTCAACATTACATCAACACTTGTAACAGCCACTCAATATTTACAATAGCATAACAGTTACCCTTGGTTTTGCATCCTCAGTAGATGGTCCTCTAATCTCTTCATCATTGAAGAGCTATCTTCTTCTTCAAACTCTCTATAATCCTGAGGCTCAAAGAAAACTGTTCCTGCGTATTCGTCTTGATATCTAACAGGACGTTTTTTAACTCGTTTTGTTCTACCCACCCCCCTCCGTTCCTCATCAGAGCTCTCAGGTTCCTTTTTAAGTGTAACAATACCTATTGTGAATAAAGGTTTCTGTTCATCCTCATCACCTGAATTTCTTGGGGTTTCAGTATCAGATTCTTCCGACTGGTATGGGGTATTTTTAACACTTCATACTCTGAATCTGATTCTGAATCTGTATCTGATTCTGAATCTGCCTTTGAAATATCAGAGGCAGTACTTCTAACTGGATATGGTTGAAAAATTCCAACACCCTCCCAATTAACATTGCACTCAACACTCCTTGTTAATCTTATAGTTTGGGTGTCAGTCATAAGAACACGGTATGATCCTTTCTCATAACCAAGAAATGTTCCATGTAATCCCCTCTTGTCTAACTTTTGACCTTGAGGTGTGTGTACCCACATGCCAGAACCAAAAATTCTGAAATGTTTAACAGAAGGCTTCCTGTTATACATTTTCTCATATGGTGTACACTTCAAAACAGAACTGACGCTTCTATTATGAACATAATTGAAACAATTAAGAGCTTCTGCCCAAAAATCATCAGTTAGTTTCGCATCATGCAATAGAGTTTTCAAACCTTGCAAAAGAGTTTCATTGGCTCTTTCACACAATCCATTCTGCCAAGGAGAACGAGGACTTGCAACCATATGCTCAATTCCTTGCTCACTGAGAAAAGCATTAAATTGTGCTGAACAAAATTCTCCCCCCATATCTGTGAAGAAACAGGTAACATGGGAACTATGCCTGTTCTTTACCCAGGCACAGAATGCTTTGAACTTGTCCAGAGCTTCTGCTTTCCTCTGTAACATGTACACGAAGGTGTATCTTGTATACTGATCAATGAGCACCATAAAATAATGTGCCCCACCTCTAGAAGTTGTCAGAGGTCCTACGAGATCACCGTGTACATATTGAAATGCTTTTTCAGCTTTTCTCCCAGTTTGAATCCCCTTTCGAGCTTGCCTTACTTTGTTTTGAGCACAGGATATACATTTCATGTGACAATCACATTTCTTTAAATGCATCCCTTCAACTATCTTTTCCATTTGCTTTACAGCTTGGAAATTTAAATGCCCAAACATCCTATGATAATTATGAATGCAATTATCATGCAATGGTGCATTTGATTTTAAATTCATGGTTGTTGCTTCACAACCTTCATTTTCTTTACCATTGTTACTAACATAATATGATATAAGAAACAAACCATCTTTCAGTTTACCATATAAGAACATTTTACCATTCTTCAGTATTTCACATTTAGTTGCAGTAAACCTTACAACAAAACCTTGCTCTGTGAGCTGAGAAATACTTAGCAAGTTCTCAGATAAATCAGGAGCATATAAACAATTTCTTATGGTTGTATTCAAACCTTTCAGAAACACTGTCCCATGCCCTTCACTGTTAAACACTTGCTTGTTTGCCAGATGAATAATGCCCTTTTGCCTTGTGATAGACTGAAACAAACACTCATCTTTACACATGTGTCGAGTAGCGCCACTGTCTATTACAAAATGGTCCCATTTCTTCGTTGCAGTGGACCTGGTAAACAGTGCTTTAGTTGCAGAAGAAGAAGAAGGCTTTGAAGACTGTGGTGCCCCCTGCTGTTTCTTCTTGCTTTTGCAATCCTTGCGGAAGTGACCTGTTTTGCCACATGCAAAACACCGCCGCATCTTTAAGGCTGTTGCTTGCTCTTCACCCCTGCTGTTTGCTACAGGCTTCTGAGCAACCTCAGAGTTATTATTAGTTTGTAGCAGCCCTTCTATCAACCTCAGCCATGAGCCTTGCTTGAATCAGTTCAATAGTCAACTGTGCTGCAGGCAAAGTAGCCAACTGAGCAGCTACAGACTCAAAGCTGTAGTCCAGGCTGGTTAACACCACATAGCAAAACTGTAAATCAGGAATTACTGTCTCGGGACAGCAGTTCATCTCGTAGTGAACGTAGTATCTTAAATGAACAGATACATCACCACCTGGAGATAGTTCAGCCCGATAAAGTTTCTTAAAGAAAACAATAGCTGACCCAGTTTCTCGGCGAAGCTGGATGGTCTGCAAGGCTTGCCACATCTGTTTCGCTGTTGTCTTCCCACGTATATTCACCAACTGTTGGTCAGACACTGCCAGTGTGATCAAAGACTTTGCCTTGACATTAGCCGCAGTCCAAGCCGCCGAAACAGCCGCAGGAGGGTCATCAGTTACTGCATGCCAAACATTCTCCAGCCTGAGATAAGCCTCCATCCGATGACTCCACATTGAGAAATTCAAGTAATCCAGCTGAGGGAAAGTGAAACCCTTTCCCCAGCGTTCAGCCATTCTGCCTGACCAGCAGCAATTTCAGCCAAATGATTTATAGGCTGCTCTGTACTCAAACAATACACAGCAATATAAATTAAACTGCTTCCTCTCTGGGTCCTAGGTCCTGTAACCTGGGCCCATAACCGATGTCAGCAGATAGAGGAATGAAATTACCTCAACAACACAGCAGGAGCAGAAGCAGAGAGGAGCAGTAATAGATTATATATGCAGTTTATTTGTAGAGTAACAGAGTATTGCAATCTCCCTATACAAAGGGAGCTTACCATTCATTAGCAGTAGTTCTTTCACACCCGAGGCACAGCAGCACACACTAGGTAGGCTTACAGCAACATAGTAGCTACTGCAGCAGCCACAGCCACAGCACAGCTGTCTTAAGTAGCAGAGAGTAGTGCCTCACCCTGTTAACAGGTGCAGGCACTTACATGCTTATGCTATGAGTCAAGACTCACAACGTTGTGATGTTACACGAAATACCAACATCGACAACCCGGGCAATGGCGTGTAAAAAAAGCTAGGACAGCAGGGATTTCATTGTGCAGTCCTGGGGGAAAGGGAGCAGGGATTTCATTGTGTAGGCCGGGGGGGGGGGGGCAGCTGAGCAGGGATTTCATTGTGCAGTCCCGGGGGAGCTGGGATTTCATTGTGGAGTCCCAGGGGAGCTGGGATTTCCTTCCTCCTACAGAAAGTGGAGGAAGGAACTAGAGGATCGGCTATACTTGACCTGATTCTAACCAACAGAGACGAGTTAGTGGATAAAGTGGCAGTTTCAGGAACTCTGGGGGAAAGTGACCATGTTATACTTGAGTTCTTGATTCCAAAGGAAGCAAAAGCTGAGTGTAGCCAAACGCGTACCCTGGATTTTAGGAAAGCCAATTTTAACAAACTCAGAACAATGATAACTAAGATCCCATGGCAAGCGACTCTAATGAGAAAAGGAGCCCAGGATGGGTGGGAGTTTTTTTTTCAAAAGGAAATACTTAAGGCACAATTGCAAACAATTCCCACAAGGAAAAAAGGCAGAGGGCAACAGAAGAAGCCAATGTGGCTTCACAATAAACTCAAAGATGACCTGAAAACAAAAAAGGACACGTATAGGAAGTGGAAGGAAGGACAGGCTACAGGGGAAGAGTACAGGCAGGAAGCACAGAACTGCAGGAATACAGTCAGGAAGGCTAAAGCTGAGAATGAGCTGAGGCTAGCAAGGGATGCTAAAAACAACAAAAAAGCTTTCTTCAGATACATGCATAGTAAAAGACAGAGGAAAGAAATGGTGGTTCAACTACGTAATGAGGATGACAAATTGATAACAGAAGACAAAGAAAAGGCGGAAGTGTTCAATTCCTACTTCGGCTCGGTCTTCTCCCAAAAGAGAGTTTATGACCCCCCTGGCAAACCTGAAGTCCAGACTGAAGGGGCAGGATTGCAGCTTGAGATTGATAGGCAAATGGTCAAGGAGCACCTGATTACTCTGAACGAGTTTAAATCTCCAGGGCCTGATGAGCTGCATCCTAGAGTAATAAAGGAACTGGCAGAAGAACTCTCAGAACCACTGTCTATTATCTTTGAGAAATCATGGAGGACAGGTGAAGTGCCAGATGACTGGAGGAGGGCAAATGTTGTTCCCATCTTCAAAAAGGGCAAGAAGGAGGAACCTGGGAACTATAGGCCAGTCAGTCTGACATCAATCCCTGGGAAATTTTTGGAGCAGATTATAAGTCAGTCTGCAAGCACCTTGAAAACAATGCAGTGATGACTAGAAGCCAGCATGGATTTGTCAAGAACAAATCCTGCCAGAATAATCTGATCTCATTTTTTGATCAGGTAACCTCCCTTGTGGACTGTGGGAATGCGGTAGACATAATATATCTGGACTTCAGCAAAGCTTTCGACAAAGTGGTATCCTGATTAGCAAGCTAGCTAAAAGTGGGCTAGATGGAACAACTATCAGGTGGATCCACAGTTGGCTACAGAATCGGACTCAAAGAGTGCTTATCAATGGTTCCTTCTCAAACTGGGGAGAGGTAACGAGCGGGGTACCACAGGGCTCGGTCATCGGCCCAGTGCTCTTCAACATTTTTATTAATGACTTGGATGAGGAGGTGCAGGGAATGCTTATCAAATTTGCAGATGACACAAAGTTGGGTGGAACAGCTAATACTCTGGAAGACAAAAACAAAATTCAAAGCGATCTCGATAGGCTGGAGCGCTGGGCCGAAAACAACAGAATGAAATTTAATAGGGATAAATGCCAAGTGCTGTACCTAGGGAAAGGAAACCAAATGCAGAGTTACAGAATGGGGGACACTTGGCTCAACAAGTGAGAAGGATCTTGGAATTGTTGTGGATCACAAACTGAATATGAGCCAGCAATGTGATGTGGCTGCAAAGAAGGCAAATGCTATTTTGGGCTGCATTAATAGAAGTATAGTTTCCAAAACACGTGAAGTGATAATTCCCCTTTACTCAGCACTGGTTAGGCCTCATCTTGAGTACTGTGTCCAGTTCTGGGCACCACACTTTAAGAAGGACGCAGACAAACTGGAGAGGGTTCAGAGGAGGGCAACAAGGATGATAAAGATCGCCGGGTGGCCGGCCAGATGGGCGATTAATAAATATAATAAATAAATAAAATAAAGGGACTGGAAACAAGGCCCTATGAGGAGAGACTGAAAGAACTGGGCATGTTTAGCCTTCAGAAGAGGAGACTGAGGGGAGATATGATCGCACTCTTCCAGTACTTAAAGGGATGTCACACAGAGGAGGGCCAGGATCTCTTCTCGGTCATCCCAGTTTGCAGGACACGGAATAATGGGCTCAAGTTACAGGAACCCAGATTCCACCTAAACATCAGGAAAAATTTCCTGACTCTCAGAGCAATAAGACAATGGAACCAACTACCTAGGGAGGTGGTGGGCTCTACCACTCTTGAGGCATTCAAGGTGCGCCTGGACAGCCATCTGTCAGGGATGCTTTGACCTGGATTCCTGGATTGAGTGGGGGGTTGGACTTGATGGCCTGGTAGGCCCCTTCCAACTCTACTCTTTTCTATGATTCTATTATTTCATTGTGTAATCCTGGGGGAGCTGGTAGTCCCGGGGGAGCTAGGATTCCATTATGTAGTCCCGGGGGACCTTATCTATGGAGGGATTCAAAACAGTGGACAGCTATTAAGGAATTTCGAACAAATAGTGCCTATAGGAAAATGACGACCCGTTTAACGCCGGGTAAAAAAAGCTAGTACAATAATAAAACAAACATACACGATTAAAACAGTATATATATTTTTTTTAAAAAAAAAAACCTAACCCACCCCATATTCCCGCCTGAAAAACCATGTTTTTAATGTGCGGCAGAAGCTCATCACAGAGGAGGCATGGCGAAGGTCACTAGGGAGGGAGTTCCACAGTATGGGGGCCGCCACAGAAAAGGCCCTCTTCCTAGTCCCCACCAGCCTGGCTCCTCTGGCTGAAGGGACAAGGAGAAGGCCGTCCATGGCAGATCTTGTAGAGCGGCCTACTTGATGTTGCTGGAGGCACTCCTTGAGATAAACTGGACTGACGCTGTGTAGGGTTTTAAAGGTCAAAACCAACACCTTGAATTTGGCTCGGCAAGCAACTGGTAGCCAGTGCAACTCCTTAAGCACTGCAGTGATGTGATCACGCTGGCGGCTGCCTTTAACCAGGTGAGCCGCCACGTTCTGTACCAGCTGTATCTTCCGAACCATCTTCCAGGGTAACCCCACGTAGAGCGCATTACAGTAGTGTAGGCGAGGAGACAAAGTCATGAACCACTGATGGGAGCAGATGATTAGGAAGGTAAGGGCGCAGCTGCCGTATCAGATGGAGTTGATACAGCGCCGCTCGGCTCACAGCTGATACCTGAGCCTCCATGGACAGCTGGGAGTCTAGAATGACCCCCAAGCTGTGGACCTGGTCCTTCAGGGGCAAATGTACCCCATTCAACACCAGGTCAACCTCCCCTAACCTCCCCTTGTCTCCCACCAGAAGTACCTTGGTCTTGTCGGGGTTCAGTTTCAACATGTTCCTTCCCATCCAGCCACCCACTGCCTCCAGGCACTTGGACAGGGTTTCAACAGCCAACCTTGGTGAGGACTTGAAAGAGAGGTAGAGCTGTGTGTCATCTGCATACTGATGACACCGCACCCCAAACCTCCTGATAGACCCCAGCGGCTTTAGGTAGATGTTAAATAGCATCGGGGAGAGGATGGAACCCTGCGGCACCCCACAAGTGAGCAGCTGTGTCACATTTCATTGTGTCCCCTACAACCTCTCTCCCCCACACAACATAGTAATATCTCATTAGGCAAATTTATAAAATGGACAACTGTGCATTTTATAGTGCATAAAGAACAATTTTCTCTTTTTTAAAATAATGATTAAGTGCAACTGAGAACATGTGATTTAAAAAAAATAATGCAAGGAAAGCTAATCCTTTATATATTTATGAAGTTAGCATAAGGTGACGGTTCCCAAACAAAGGGTTGGATCCAGATTTTTGCTGACGCAACTGTGCTGGTGGAAGTGGTCTTCTCCGCCCCTTCTTCCCCGCAGCAGCCCCTCCAGGCCCAAAAATGCTACACAGGAATTCAGGAGATCCTGCTGAATGGGGTGAGCTTTAGGGTGTGCAGGAGAGGGGCTGCCCCAAAAGTCAGGCGGAGTGTCTTTCTGCAAGCAGAGCCCCCCAAAATCAGATGGATGGTCCCTTCCTCTCACAGAAGGTGAATCCTGACTCCAACCCAAAATGTGTAGATTTGAAAAGCAGCCAAAATCCTGCCCCCTCTGGAATTTTAATTGACTGTTGGAGAAACAACAGAATATGTTCAAACGGTGGATGTTAGTCCTCAGGATCTGTTCTGTTTCAGTCCCAGTTTCCTCAAATAGGCACTTATTTCCGGGGTGTATGATCAGGCTTAATGTATCACATAAGCTTTCACTACAGTCTGAGTACTTATACTCAGGGTACAGAACCTCAGGCCCAGGGGCCAAATCCAGCCTATCCCCTTCTGTGGTCCTGCCCCTTTGCCCCTAATCGCTTGGTGGTTTCCCGGCTTTTGAGCAGTTTTTTCCACATTCTAAAAAGGTCAAAATGCCTCTTCTAAGGCATAGTTACTGGCAGGAAGAGCTTCACGCTAAAATATGCTGGTAATTTTGGCCCCGCCCCCTTTGCCTTCAGCCCCACCCACCATTGGAATGTGGCCCCCCCGAACGCTTCTCCCAAATGGAATTTGGCTCTCAGGCTGAAAGAGGTTCTACACCCCTGACCAGAACTGTTTCTCGGCTGTGGGGCTTCCCCAGTGGCGAATAATAGGGTAGCGGTGACTGCTCCGTGTTTTGGGGAAAACTTCATTTTTATGATTTCTCCCCTGTGTGCATTCTTTTATGTGAAGTCAGATGGTCACTCCGGCTGAAGCTCTTTCCACACTCCAAGCATTGATAGGGCTTCTCCCCTGTGTGCATTCTCTGATGTATAGTAAGACGGTAACTCCGGCTGAAATTCTTTCCGCACTCCAAGCATTTATATGGTTTTTCACCAGTGTGTATTCGCTGATGCGAGGTGAGGTCTGTGCTCTGGCTGAAGCTCTTCCCACACTCAGTACATGAGTAAGGTTTCTCCCCCGTGTGCGTCCTTTGATGTAAAGTAAGATGGTCGCTCCGGCTGAAGCTTTTCCCGCACTCAGAGCACGTGTACGGTTTCTCCCCTGTGTGGGTCCTTTTATGGGCAGTGAGGTTGGAGACTTGAATGAAGCTCTTTCCACACTCTGAACACTTATAGGGTTTCTCTCCCGTGTGGACCCTCTGGTGTGCCTTGAGGCTCGATTTGCAACTAAAGATTTTGCAGCATGCCGGGCACTTATTCAATCTTTTCCCCTTCTGTAGGCTTAGGAATTCGTGGAGACTGCCGACCTGGACAGCAACGGATTTATTCCTCCTCTTCTCGTTGGCTTCCAAACTCCCTCCCTGCTGCCTGCTTGGCCCACCTTGATCGCCAGCGTTCTCTTCTGCCTCTGGCTGTGGAACTCGTTCTGGAGAAACCTTGTCTGCTTCCTCCTCAGTCTCGCAGTTCCATGCAGCTCCTGCTGGAATAAAGACAGCAGCCTCATAAGAGCCCACGGGAACAGACACCATTTGGCAGGGGCAGTCATTCCCAACTAAAGCAGGTCTGGGCAGCTTCTGGAGTTTGGGAGACTGCACTGCCCACCCCCACCATAACCTCCCAGCGGCTGTGCCCTGCTACCGTCAGATTTGCCACCATACATCTTGTTTCCATGTGACTTTTGCCACTGCAATGGTGGCAAACTCAAGAGTGGAGGGGACGCAGAGGAGGACCGCAAAAATGGGTGTGTCGGGCTGCATATGGGCCTGTGTGTTGCCCACACCTGAACTGACCTATAAAGCCCTATATGGCTTGGGGCTTGGCTACCTGAAAGACCACCTTCTCCCATACAACTTGCCAGGTCCTTAAGATCTTCTGAAGAGGCCCTTTCTTTGAGACCATTCACCGTTATCTTTTATGTTACAGCCCTTGAAAAAGGCCCTTTCACCATATCTTTTATGTTACAGCCCTTGAAAAAGGCTTAGGCTGAAACGCGTTGGGCATAAATAAAGTTTTAAGATCTCTGTTGGCACCTGGGATTTTTCCCCTTCTCGACTTTCTTCGAGACTGCCAACATCAGAGGCGCACTTGATGGTGACTCGGAAGAGGGCCTTTTCAGTGGCTGTTCCCAGGCTGCAGAACTCCCTCCCAAGTGAGGCTAGGTTCCCAGGCTAGGTTCCCAGGCTAGGTTCCCAGGCTAGGTTCCCTCTCTGCTGTCCTTCTGACGACAGGCAAAGACCGCTTTATCCAAGACGGCCTTTGGCCTGTAAGTGGGTCTGGTGGGTTGGGTGCTATTTTTATTCTGTAGTTGTTCTGTTTTTATTGTATTTTAATGTGTTTTATTGTTTTCATCTATTTTAAATTGTTTTGTAAGCCGCCTTGAGTGCCATTTTTGGTAGAAAGGTGGGGTATAAATCTAATAAATAAATAGAGTCTTATTCAGGCAGCCAATTCCCCCAGCCCCCCCACCCGATTAGACTCAAGTGAGGGGGAGCAGGGACATGCTCACTAGCTCTGCCCCCTCCATCTCATCCCTGTGCTCCGCCCCAGCACCCTCCACGTGCTGAAGGGCAAACGCCTGTGTATGCTCCAAGCACAATTTGGATCCCTGGAAGATGCTAAAGGGTTCTAAATTGCGTGGGGAGCATAGATGTGTACAGCAGGCTTCCCGCTGCTGACATTTGCCCACCAATGGATGGAAGGCGGCAGGGCCAGGCACAGCAACATGGCAGAGGCTGAACTGAATGCCTGAGTAGGGCTTAGGTCCTTCTCCACCCAGGGCCTTTTCAGTGGTGGTGCCACAATGGTGGAATTCCCCCTTTGTAACCTGCCTTTCTACAGACTCTGGTGGCTTCTAGTGCTACCTATCAGAAGGGATTGAACTGGTTCACTTGATCACATAGCCCACTGTGGCTTAAATAATTAATTATTTGATGATGATTATGATGATTATGATGAAATTATTAAGCCACGGTGGGTTGTGTTGCATGCCAGTGTGCAAAGCCCTTGACTCAGCTGCTAGAGCAGTATGCCAATGGAACCAACTACCTAGGGAGGTAGTGGGCTCTCCCACACTGGAGGCATTCAAGGTGCATCTGGACAGCCATCTGTCGGGGATGCTTTGACTTGGGTTCCAAAACGAGAAAGAGAAGAGGAGCCCTCACTGGGATAACCAACATGCAGAAATGACCTTGGAAAATTAAATGCACAATAACAAAATACTGCACTGAAACTTGTACTAACTTTTAATCAAACTGGAATATATGTATTAATATTGCTTAAGGTAAATGAATATCAGTCAATTAGCGAAATTGACTAATTGACTGATCCACTAGATGTGGGGGAAGAGGAAGGAGTGAAGGCGGCAGGAGCAGGCAGAGGGAACAGGAAGGAGTGAAGGTGGCAGGAGCAGGCAGAGGGAACATCAGGGCCTGCTCCGGTTGGACTCCTCCCCACCCCCGGGCTAACTGTCATCAAGGGCCCTGTGGGGAAGAGGAAGGAGTGAAGGTGGCAGGAGCAGGCAGAGGGAACATCAGGGCCTGCTCCAGTTGGACTGCCCCTCCCAGGGCTACCTGACGCTTTGTTTTTTCTTGTATTTAATTAGACTGTACATCGCTCAGAGTGGCCAGATGACTGGCCAGATGGGCGATTCAAAAATATAATAAATAAATAAATAATATACAAAGGTGAATTCCATTATACATATATAACAAGGAGCAGCATATGGTACATTAGATACTTGAGGTTAAATACCAATCTTGGTTAAATACCAAAAAATCACATAACATATATTTACTATTGACTATTGCAGACTGTTCCTTAACATTTCTTAATGTCCATGGAAGATAACGTTATAAATAAAGCAATACTGTGCCTAATGCTAGACGCTCGCAGGAAAAACCTTGCATTGAAAATCCTCACCTTACAGGAACCTTGAATGTACGGTAATCTCAGCCACGGAGCAAGCAAGTCCGCAGATGTTAAGAAATGTTAAGGAACAGACTGCAAAAGTCATACATACTTACTGAAGAAGATTATGAAACGATAACATATACTGGAGTCACCGTATAATAATTTACAAAATATAATAGAATGTCATTGCAATTGTGTGTATATTCAGTATGTTATGTGAGTTTTTGGTATTTAACAAAAAATGGTATTTAATCTTACGGTAAGTATCTAATGCACTATAGGATGCTCCTTGTTATATATGTATAAGTAACAATTTACAACACATACTAGAAGGTCAGTGCAATTGTGTGTATATTTAGTCATCATATATGTTATGATGACTAAATACTTTTTGGTATTTAACCAAGATTGGTATTTAACCTCAAGTTTCTAATGTACCATATGCTGCTCCTTGTTATAGATGTATAATGGAATTCACCTTTGTGTATTGTTGATACCACCACATCTAGTGGATCTTGAATTTGGCTAATTGACTGATATTCATTTACCTTAAGCAATATTAAAACATATATTCCAGTTTGATTAAAAGTTAGTACAAGATTCAGTGCAGCACTTTGTTATTGTGCATTTAATTTTCCAAGGTCATTTCTACATGTTGACTTGGGTTCCTGCACTGAGCAGGGGGTAGGACTCAATGGCCTTATAGGCTCCTTCCAACTCTACTATTCTATGACTCAAGCCTCCAAACAGGGTCTGAGTCCTTTGCTCCATGTAGAGAGAGACATGGAGTGCTCTGCCTTTGTCTGCATGAAGAAAACCAAAATGGGTCGGGGATACATCCAGATCATGTCAGGGAGGGGGCAGGACTTCAGGGGTGGGACCTGACCCTCCCGGACAGCATCTGGCCCTCCAGGGGGGTAAATCTGGCCCCCCAGACCAAAAAAGGTTTGACACCCCTGCTATAAAGAAATATGAGAAAAGTGCCCCACAGAAACAAGTTCTGGGATCATCTGCAATTCTCCCCCATTTCCCTGAGAAACCAAGGGCTCTGGGAATCCTAAGGAGAGAGCAGCCCCTGAGGACTCTCAAGAGAGAGAAGGAAGCACAGCGGAGGTCAGTTGAGGAGGCAACATCAGCACATCCAAGCACTCAGGCAAAGAATGCATCTCCTTACCCAGCAAGCCGGCCTCCACTTCATCATCTTCTTGCTTGGTCTCCCTGCGCAGCAGCCTCAGATCAAGCTCAGACGAAGCCTCGGGGAAACACAGAGCGGCCTCCTCAAATGCCACCTGCAGCAGCCGAGAAGAAGCATTTCAGAGTAGGGCAACAGAGTGGAAAGGACAAGTCCCGGATGTAATGGCTTGATGGTGCTCACCCAACCCTTGGCAGCATCACTGCCTGAAATGGGGCCCAGTTAAACTGTGGAACTCACTTCCACAAGATGTAACGATGTCCACCAACTTGGAGGGCCTTAAAAGGGGATTGGACACATTCATGGAGGAGAAGGCTATCATTAGCTACTAGTCCTCATGGATATATGCTACCTCCAGGATCACAGGCAGCATGCCTATGTGTACCAGTTCCTGGGAAACATGGGTCGGAGGGTGCTGTTGCACTCATGTCCTGTTTGTGGGATCCAGTGGGCAGCTGGTTGGCCACAGTGTGAACAGAATGATGGACTAGATGGACCCCTAGTCTGATCCAGCATGGCTCTTCTTATGTTCTTAAATTACGACCAACTTTCCTTAAGAATTATCATTCCCTATATTTCCAACATGCAGGCTGTGAGTGCTATTGGTTTTATTGCCAAAATGCTACTACCCATGCCGAAGAGGGAGGTATCAGCGGGTATGGGGCAATCCAAAGGACAAGCCTTAGGAAAACACTAAAACGGCTCAATGAGGACTGAGTTTGCTCAGCAGCCACAGAATCCTGGGTGTTCTTTTGGGGGGAATCCCGCACTCCACCATTTTGCTGCAATTCCAACTTGTATATCGTTTATTTATTACAGTGATGATTTTTTTTTTAATTTCCCAAACAAATTAATTACAAGTAATAAGAAAATAATAACAAATACAACATTAACATTGTGCTCCCCCAACCCTCTTGGGACCAAGTTATATTTCCCGAAAGATATCAGATATTATTCTATATTCCAGAAATGTAACAAATCTTGACAAGGTTTGTTCCCCTTCCCCAACACATAATCCAGAAATTTACCCCAAATTCTCACAAAAGTGTTTTTCTCCAATTGTCCTTTTTGGCATTTGATATTGCAGGTTAATTTATCGTTTAGCACGATATCCCATACCTCTTTATACCACTCAGTAATTGAAAAGACATGTTGAACTTTCCATTTCCTAGCTGTCATTAATTTAGCTGCTATTGACAAATTCACAATCAATTCTTTAGTATTTTTCAAACAAACTACTTTTTCTGTTATTGTTAACAATACTAATTTTGGGCAGACCTCTAATTCCATTCCAATTATTTCCAATATGTCTGCAAACACTTTCTGCCAGAATTCTAGAACATTTTCACAGCTCCACCACATGTGGGCATATGTACCTTTTTCTTTACACCCTCTCCAGCATAATGCGGAACAGTTGTTATCTATACAATTTAATCTTACCGGAGTTAGATACCATCTCCATACCACTTTATAAAAATTCTCTTTTATCCTAGTTAACATAACTCTTACAATTTGTCTGTCCCAAATATTTTTCCAGCTTTGTTTTGATATTTCCTCATCAAATTCATTATCCCATGACAATTTAAGAGAATCTTTATGTTCTTCTTTTTGTAACATTATATATAAAACCTTTGTTGTGCCACTTGTTGAAACATTACCTTCTATAGCTTCTCTAGTCAAAACTATCTTTTCAAAATTGGTTAATTCTCTTTCACTATCAAGTCTTGTCCTCCACTTATTTAACCACAGTTCCAGTTGCATTAAATTTAACCATGAAATTCTTCCTCTTCCTACTGTTTCTATTATATGTTCTCTAGTCTTCAATTTTTCCACCCAATCCATTAATTTAATCACCCCCCCCCTTAATATGGCTTCTAGATGTCTTACATTTTCTGGAAAGTCTTCCATTACCACTACTGGAGTTAACGGGGATACCTCTGGTATAAAAATTTTCCTCTTGCTATTCCAACTCTCTAACATACTCCTCAAAAAGGGATTTTCTAGTACTTTTATAATATTATTTATATTTTTCCTAAATAATATATTCACCATCGTTTTTCCTAAATCTTGTGATTCTAATTTCAACCACATTTACTCTTTCCCTGCTATAACATCCAAAATATGTCTTAATTGGTTGGCTAAGTAATACCACTTTATATTAGGAAGACCTAAACCACCTATTTTTTGAGCTTTATACCAATTAAATTTATTAATCCTTGATTTTTTCCTACAGTGATGATACCTCACCCTTCAAACAAATGAATGAAGTCCAAAAAAGGAGAAAGAAATACAATTAAAAACAAAAAACAAACTGATATATATATATATATTTTAAAAAATCACATATGCCAGCTAGGGAATTTATTTATTTACAGCATTTGTATACTGCTCCATATCTAAGCAGATTTCAAAGCGGTGAACAATAAAAAGATAAAAACAGATAAAAAATAAAGACAATGCATAGAAAACAAAGTATCATTAAAACTGTGGCTGGTCAGCAAAGAAGGCTTCCCGGAATAAGGGGGTCTTCAGCACACTCCAAAAGCAACACAGTGTTGGAGCCTGCCTGACCTCCAGAGGCAAGGAGTTCCACAGAAAGGGGGCCACCACACTGAAGGCTCTTCTACTGGTGGATTCCAATCAGGCCAAACTTCCATGTGGAACCACCAGGAGAAAGTCCGATGACGACCTCAGTGACCAGGCAGGTTGGTAAGGGAGAAGGCACTCTTTCAGGTATCCTGGTCTCAAGTTGTTTCGGGCTTTGTACACAAGCACCAGAACCTTAAACCTGACCTGGTAGCGAATGGGCAACCAGTGCAGTTCCCTCAGCAAAGGACTTGCATGCTGAAAAGGGGCAGCTGCTGACAACAGCCGAGCTGCTGCCTTCTGCACTAGTTCCACTTCCGGACCAGCCTTAAGGGCAGCCCCACATAAAGCGCATTGCAGTAATCCAGTCTTAATCCAGTCTTACTAGAGCCTGCATCACTGTGGCCAAGCTATCCCGGTCCAGGAGCGGCTGTAGTTGGAGAACCAATCGAACCACTTGGGACTCCAGCAACAGTGATGGATCTAGGAGTACCCCCAGACTACGAACCTGATCTTTCAAAGGGAATGCAACTGTGGAGAAAGCCTGACACGAGTCTACACACACACACACACACACACACACACACCCAGTCTCCGCCCAAGGGAAGGGGGCGAGGAGGGGGGATGAAGTCACAGGGGAAGCAGCCAGCCAGACCGGCATCCCCAACAATGGAGAGTCTCGGTGGAATTCCACAAAACCCAAGGAAGGACCATCAAGAACCATCAAACTATCAGGGCAGTCTCAAAGAGCTGTAAAGTACCCAGTACGTCACCTTCTTCCCGGGCAGGAATAAGCCCCCACCTGACCTGGAGGGTGGGGAGAGCGGGAACTCAGGGGTAGAAAACCCCTCTCCCTTCCGGGAAAGGGTTGTTGGGAACCCAGGGTACTTCGGAACCAGATTCGTCCTCCAAGCGGCAGCTGGAGTAAGCCATTCCCATCCCCGGATCGGCCGACCTGGAGCCAGGCTGACATTGACTAGCGTAACGTCTTTGGTCTAAGGTAACTGACTAATCCCAATGCGCTAGCCTGGGAGCCTGTTTCATTGATAAACGCAGAGGTCAACTGAGGTTGTGTTGACATTGTAGTATTCCTAGAAAGCTGTTAGTTCCGCTCCGTATCTTGTGTAAACAAATAAAGCCTTATTTGGTCATTTAAAGGGCTCTAGTTTCCTCTTGTGTGTACGGACCTCCTAGGCGGTCTCCTGTGCTTGTACGGGCTGTAACTCAGTGCCGGTTAACCCGTTAAGCGCCGAACTCACGCAAAGGATCCAGTTGTTGATCCTTCACAGCAACCCCATCCAGAACAGGCAATGAGCCTATCTCCCGGACTTGGGAACCACTCACCCACAGGGCTTCCATCTTGCCAGGATTCAGCCTGTTTATTGGCCCTCATCCAGCCCATCACTGAGTTCAGGCAATGATCCAAGACTTGCACAGCCTCTCCTGAGTCAGTTGTCACATGGAGATAGAGTTGTGTGTTATCAGTGTACTGAAGGCACTTCGCTCCAAATCCCCTAATGACCGCTCCCAGTGGCTTCATGAATTTGAATCCATGATCAGGACTGGATATATTTAAAAAATTGAGATCTGCCGATCATGGATGTGAGAAATTTGAATGCAGCAACCGAGTCAGGAAAGAGATCACTGAAAGGAAGACTGCTGACCAAAGAATACTTACCTGGAACCTAGCCTTGCAAACTGGGATAAGCTGAACAATCCAAAATTATATCTTCATATTAAAGAAACCTGTTGTATGTGTACTAACTAACATAGACATTTTAGCCTTTAAAGTAGGGTGGGTCCCAATCAGGCCCTCTGGGGTTCCACAGAAAGCCACGCCCCTTCCCCTGGCCACACCCCTTCCCCCAACCACCAATCATTTGGGGGTTTCCTGGCTTTTGTGCAGTTTTTCCTCATTCTAAAAGGTTGAAATGCCTCTCCTAAGGCTTAGTTACTGGCAGGAAGACCTTTAAGCTAAAATATTCTGGTAGTTTTGGCACTGCCCCTTTTGCCTTTGGTCCTGCCCACTGCTGTAATGCAGCCCCCCACAGCTTCTCCAAAATGGAATTCGGCCCTCAGGCTGAACGAGGTTCATCAACCCGGCTTCAATGACGGGAAGGGTGAGGGGCAGGATTATACATTTGTATATATTTTTCTGGATGGTCATTCTAAAAAACTTAAGTAAAACAGAACGTTATTTAAAAAAACACCCACCAGCCATGCCAAATAACAGCCAAAGCAGCCCACACTAAAACTGGCATCAAAATCTTCAATGGAGATCAAAGAAGCGGAGATTAAACAGACTGAGAAGGCCTGTAGGACCCCGTCTTTGAGCCTCAAACACTTTGCCCGCTCTGAAATGACTACTAAAGCAGAAAACAGTGAGTTCAAAAGAGTGGGTTTCGTGTTTGGGAGCTCAGGACCCATCTCTGCCTTGCACTTAGGTTCCTTAGGACATAAGAACCCGGGTGGCCGGGTGACCGGCCAGATGGGCGATTAATAAATATAATAAATAAAAAATAAGAAGAGCTGTGATGGATCAGACCAAGGATCAGACCAAGGGTCCATCTAGTCCAGCATTCTGTTCTTCCTTTTATCGTTCCTGAACCACCATTCATTTCTATGGGATAACCCTTTAGGTTCTAGTATTATGAGAGAGGGAGAAAAATGTCTCCCTGTCCACTTTCTCCACACCATGCATGGATGTCCAGCACAATGGCCTCACCTGGCTTGCCTGCCTCTGGGCCTCCTGCCGCCTCAGCAGGAAATCCTCGGCCAATGCTACAGCTTGTGAGCAGGTTGCGGGGCCGCGATCCCTGACCCAGCTCTGGATCTCTGGTGGCAGGATGGCCAGGAACTGCTCCAGGATCAGCAGCTCCAGGATCTGCTCTTTGGAGTGCCTCTCGACTTTCAGCCACCGCCGGCAAAGTTCTTGCAACTGGCTGTAAACAGCTCTCGGCTCCTTGGCCTCCTGGTAGCAGAAACACCGGAAGTGCTGCCGATTTTTCTCCCTCCTCAAGGCATCCCCTCGCAAGATAGCTGCCTTCACCTTCCCATAATCCTCCCTGTCTCGGGCCTCCAGGCCTCTAAAGGCCTGCTCGGCTTCTCCTCGGAGGGCTGGCAGGAGTCGGGCCGCCCATTCTGTCTTGGGCCACTGGCAGGTCTCAGCCACTTGCTCGAAGGAGGCCAGGAAGGCCTTGGCATCGTCCCACGGGGTGGGCTCCTCCGGCAATGGCGGGATTGCCCAGTGTGACTGAGGGGACTCTACTGCCCTCAGGAACTCCCGCCATTGGGCTTCCCACTGCTGAAGTGAGCCCTCGCCTGGTTCCTGCTTAACTTGTTCCCTCGGTATCCTTTGCGAGAATCCCCTGTGACTCCCAGCCTGGAGGACATGAAGGGCTTTTCCTGTTGCTTCGGATCCCGCTCCTAAGGTGAGGCCTGCGAGCTCCTGCTCTTCCATTTTCATCCTTGGGTGACCTCACAGAGATGGCACAGCAGCGTAGAAAATGCTAGACTGAACGACCACAATCCAGACTTGGCTGCTGAGCCACTCACCTGGGCAAGAGAGAGCAAAAGGAGGAGGGAATGAACACAAGGGAACTGTCAACACCTGATAGGATAGCCACCATTTGCTTTTAGACATGCTGGATGTATGCTAAGTTCCGTGCTGCATTGAACAACTCCTCTGCTCACCTATGGCGACCAGGGATTCCATGAAGGTGAGTGCACAGAATACCGTGCAGGCGAACGAGTAGGTAGGTGGAGGAGGGATGGATCTCTCCTTCCCTCTTCCACTAGTCTACCTGGTTTGTATGCTATCTGCAGAGGAAGGGAAGCCCTCCCCTCATCTTTGTCCCTTCTGTTAGTCTGCCAGCCTGTTTGGTAGAGGAATTTTTTGTTTTACTTTCCTGCTTAGGGGCTAGTATCCTGGATTTCCATGCTCAGGTGCAAAGAAGACATTTAAGAAATGGGTGGGAGGAGGCAGGTGTAATTTGTTTATCATTTAGCCTGCTCCTCCATGAATTCATCCAATCCCCTTTTAAAGCCATCCAGACTGGTGGCCATCAAGATATATTGTGGAAGTATTCCATAGTTTAACTCTGCACTGGGTGAAGAAGTTCTTCCTTTTATCTGTCCTGAATCTCCCACCATTCATCTTCACGGGATGACCTCTTTGGGTTCTATGATTATGAGAGGGAGAGATATGTCTCCCTGTCCAGTTTATCTGCACCATGCATACTTTTTTATACCTCCATCATGTCTCCCCTCACTTGCCTTTTTTCTAAGCTAAACAATCCCAGGCAATATGACCTTTCCTCATAGTGGAGTTGCTCTAGCCTTTTCACCATTTTAGTTGCCCTTCTCGGCAACTTTTTCCAACTCTAAAATATCCTTTTTTAGGTGCGGTGATCAGAACTGTGCACAGTATTCCAAGTATGGCTGCACCATAGATTTATATAAGGGAAGTATGATATTGGCAGTTTTATTTTCAATTCCTTTCCTAATTATGCCTAACATGGAGTTTGCCTTTTCACAGCAGCCGCACACTGGGTCGACAGTTTCATCCCAAGACCTCTTTCTTGGTCAGTCAATGTTAGCTCAGATCCCAACAGATTATACCCGATGTTGGGAGTTTTTGCCCCAACGTTCATCACTTTACATTTGCTTACACTGAACAGCATTTGCCATTTTGATGCCCGTTCTCCCACTTGGAGAGATCCTTTTGGAGTTCCCTGCTGCAATCCCTTTTTGTTTTAACCACCCTAAATAATGACAGGGGCCATTCACAGAGTCCTGTTGACCAACATCCCGGCACAGATGAATTCTCCCCCCCCCCCAGCAAGAGCACCCAGAGGTACCCTTCACGGCCAGGGGGGGTCTTCCCCATCAGGCAAGCTCTCCTTCCTCACCCCCCATGCCACCCCCACCCCCAGATGGCAACTTCTCCCCTCTCCCCCAATGGCCTGCCTTAGGCTGCAGGGTGCCCTCCAGATGCTTTGGACCACAACTCCCAGAATCCCTGATCCTTTGTCCTGCTGACTGGGACTGATGGGAGTTGAAGTCCTGAACATCTGCAGGACACCCGGTTGGGGCAGGCTGCCTTAGCAGAAAGAAGCTGCAGGGAATACTCAGCCGCCTGCCTTCAAGACAGGGAGGGCCTGAATGCGAAAGGACCCTGCTGGAACCCGGGTCCAAATGGGGTGGGTGGGTTGGGGGGGTCTCCCTCTTCCAATTTCCTGCCCCCTGCTGCTCCCACCCCTTTTGGGGATGGCCTTCCAGTTCCAGCCCCCTTTGTTGCTCACCTCTCCATGCACCTCCCCAGTCTGAGCTCCTTCTTCAGCTCCGGGGGAAACCAAAGCTCCCCCCCCCCCCCGCAAATAAACCCCTCCTTCGCTCCCTCCGTCCCGGGATTCTCTCTTGCAGGAAAAACCGCCTTTGCTGCACTTGGGCATCTCTTTCCTGCTCCCTCTAGGAAGCTAAGCTCTCTATCAGCTTAACCCTTTGGATTGGGCACGGAGCTGCATCAGGACAGTTATGCTGGCTCAGCTAAGCAGGGTCAAGCCTGGTTATTACCGTATTTTTCGCTCCATAAGACGCACCAGACCATAAGACGCACTTACTGTATGGCACAAAAAAAAATTAAAAAAAAAAATCAGCTGAGAGGGGGGGGGCTTCCCCCACCCCACCCAGGAGTCCTCTGCTCTTCCGGACCAGCAGAGGAAAGTAAAAAAAAAAAAAAAAAAAAAAAGAAAATTTTTTTTTTTTTTTTTTTTACTGTATTCACTCCATAGGACGCACAGACATTTCCCCCTCCTTTTTTGGGGGGAAAAAGTGCGTCTTATGGTCCGAAAAATACGGTACTTGGATGGGAGACCCCTCCTCTAGTTTCCTGCATTGAGCAGGGGGTTGGACTCGATAGCCTTGTAGGCTCCTTCCAACTCTATCTATGAAATCTATGACATTGACAGCAAGGCCTAGGTTTGCGAGGGAGGGAGAGCTGCAAGCAATGCATGCAGAAGGCCCCGGGTTCGATCCCCAACCTGTAATGATGGAGAGTCTACCGCCTTCCGAAGTTTCATACTTTCATAGTTCATAGAGTTGGAAGGAGCCTACAAGACTATCAAGTCCAACCCCCTGCTCAATGCAGGAAACTAGAGGAGGGGTCTCCCATCCAAGTAATAACCAGGCTTGACCCTGCTTAGCTTTCCACACTCAGACAAGCTGAGCCAGCATAAGCCACATGCCAGTCCCATTGCCAAGCAGCTTGTTCCATCAGGAAGTTTGTCCAAAATTTTAGTCCAAATCCCCTTTCTTGTAATTTGAACCCGATGGGTGGGTGAAGAGGAGCGAATTAATCAATATGTTTGCATGTTACATGTTGCCGCTGCATGTTGCTGCATGTCTTTGCATGAGATATGTTACTTTACTTTATTACGGTCATATGACCCCAATACTACAAGTTATTATATTATACAGTACAAATTGGACCAAGGAAATTACATGAGTACAGATAAAGCATTAATTATCTTCCATGATAAAACATGCTTTGAACAAAACCATTTTCACTAGTTCCCTACCATAAAAACTCTCCTTTTCGTGGCAGCTAAGAAGAAGTTTGTTACCACAGAGGTGACAGTTGGGTTTTGGTCATTTAGGCAGAAAGTGACCAGCCAATCATCAGGCATACCGGAAAACCTCCTTAGGAGAGGCAAAATTGTTTCTTCCCTTATTTTGGAATAGAACTTACAATGAAGGAGGATGTGCCTCAGTGATTCAGGTTCCCCTGCCATACACGGACAATGTCTCTGGTGGTATGGTCTTCCTTGATACCTCCCCTGCAAGATCGCTGATGGAAGAATGTTGAATCTCGCTAGCATAAATGCTCTGCGAGCTTGTGGGTCGCTGATATTTGAGAGATATGACGCTGAAAGGCCATAGATTGGAGTTACCCCACTAGCAATGGGGGAACAGGATCTGTTTGCTAGTGAGCTCAACTTCTGTCTCTCAATATCATACAGTCTCTGCAATAACAGTCTGAGCACTTGCTGTGGACCGAGTAAAAGGATAGAGTCCATGTGGATACCAATTGACCTAATTTTCCATTGCACCAAAGAGGCCCATTTACAGCTATCCCTTAGCATATGGCATACGTAACTGCGGTCCCCCGATGTAAAGTGTAGGCGCAGCCAGAACTTAAAAGTTTGAATCCATGCTTTTACTTCTAGCAGGCCTAATCCTGTTTCTAAGTACATGGCTGCATAACAAACACAACTGGGAATTCCAAGGATGCATCAAAGGAATTTAGCTTGAACTCGCTCTATCCCCACATCGACTGCACTTATCCAGATAGGTACACCATATAACAATTGGGCCGTAATTTTGGCTTTAAATACCCATACTGCAGAAGGAACATGTTGTCCCCCCTGTGTATAGAAGAAACGGGCAATAGCCATCATGCTCCGGATAGCTGAATTAATAGCAAGGTGTTTATGGGAAGTCCAGTTAGATTTATACTGAAAGTTTAAACCCAGATAACTGTATTCTTTTACTTGCTCCAAATTAACACCTCTGAGAGTCCAGCGCATGCGTCTCCAAACCTTGGAAAAAACCATAACTTTTGATTTCCTAAGAATAATGGTCAACTCATTTGCCTCACAATATGTGGCAAAGGCAACTATAAGACGTTTCAATCCCAACTGAGTTTGCAATAAGATAATAGTGTCATCCACATATAGTAAAAGTGGGATTTTTTGGGTGCCCATTTTCAGAAAGTGACCCTCCACTCTTATTAAAGCAGAAGAGAGATCATTCATGAAGAGATTAAAAAGGAAGGGTGCCAAAATGCACCCCTGTCTGACCCCTCTATTGGTGTAAAACTCTTCGGTCAATTCGCCATAAGAGCCATATTGAACCTGGCAACTAGTGTTACAGTAAAGTTTTTGTATGAGGAACAGGAGCCTTCTGTCAATGCTTGTCTTTCTTAACTTAGTCCACAGTAATTGCCTAGGAATAGAGTCAAAGGCCCCTTTTAGGTAAAAAAAAACTGTAAACAATTTCATTCCCCCCCAGCAGCTATATTTCTCTGCCAAGTGTGCCAGCACAATACAGTGGCCCAGAGTATGTTTATTTTTACAGAACCCAATTTGTTCATGGCCTAAGATATGATGTTCATCAATCCAGTCTGACAATTTACCCAATAGATGTCTAGCATAAAGCTTGCCCACGATTGATAGCAGGCTTATTGGGTGATAGTTGTCTGGCAATTTTGGGTCCCCCTTTTTAAAGATAGGCACTATAATGGACTTTGACCAAACTGATGGCATCCTTCCAGTAGCATCTATTAAAGAAAAAAGAGAAGCTATGGGGGATGCCCACCATTCCAATTGCTTTTTGAATAATTCGGGTGGGAATCCATCAGGACCTGGAGACTTACCATCCTTTAACTGACTAATTAGATTTTTTTATCTCATTGGAGTCAACCGGTATCCACTCTGACACTTTAGATGGCATAAGGTCTGCCAGAGAGAGATCCGGAGCTGCTGGATCATAGAATATGTTTGCAAAGTACTCCCTCCAAACCTGCGGAGGCACTCTGCTGTCAAGCGGTCTGGGTTTGTTTGAAATGGCTCCGGACACCAGGCTCCAAAACTGTTTGGTGTTACTAGGCTGTGAGGCCTGGATTATCAGGTCCCATCTCCTCATTTGCAGTTATCTCTTCTTTCTTTTAATGGTTAGTTTATATTTCCTTTTCAGTTCATGGTATTTAGGTGGAAAGGTGTTTGTTTTACTATTGCCTTGGAGTTGATATATTGCGTGAATCTGTTTTTTCAGCAGTTGACATTCTCCATCAAACCGACTATCGGGCATATTGTGTGGTCCTTTCCCACCGCCAACAGGTGCCTGTTGTTGTAGTACAGCATTTATCTTCCTAGATAGCAAAGCATAGTAGAAAAGAGCCATGTCGATGTCCTGTGCCTTATCCATCTTTTGGTTGAGAGAAGCAACAGGAGCTGAGCCTAAGGTCTCGTTAATAATGATATTGATTCTGTTGTTCCATCTAACTCTTGTAAAATATGGAGATTGATTAACACCAGGTGGCTTGCTGCCAAAAGAAGTGCATGCTACAGAGACAAGTAGTGGCAGGTGGTCGCTATCGGAATGATCATCTACGTGAAAATCATATAGTAATCTTCTCAATCAGGGAGAGACTAGAATGTAGTCGATCACACTTCTTCCCCTGTGAGGCTCTAAACGTGAATTCACCTGGGGTGTCAAGGGGGGAGGACCCATTCAGGATAGTTTTGTCATTACTGGCTACAAATTTGCCCAAACAGACTCCTGCATAGTTAATTAGGTGAACCTTGGAGCATCTAACGTGGGGTAACACCCCTAACTTGGACTCATCTATTTTATAACCCATAGTCTGTAACAGTGCAGGGTTATCCGATCCAATCCTAGCGTTAAAATCGCCTGCCATTAATATTTCAGCAGTAGGATATTTTGCCTCCAGGCCTGAAGTGGGAAAAAGATGGAAAGAAAACTGAGGCAGAAAAAGATCCCCCCCCCTCCTGGGAACAGACCGACCCCCCTTCCTCTGCAGACTGCTTACATGGCAATAAATTACTTTCGCGCCGTATTTAGGGAAGTCAGTTAAGACAGCCTGCGCAGCAGAATGTAAGAATAACCAAGGTACAGGAAACAGACGGCGAATATGCCAGGGAGTAAGTGACAAGTAATTGATGACGTATACTTTGATATAAGACTCTGATCACTTCTGTAAAAATCGTTCAGTTTGGCGATTGTAAATCCCCTGAGCCGCTTGCAAGCTTTAATAATAAAGTTGTTTTCCAAGCCTGAAGTGGTACAAGTTCCTTTGTTCTCTGGAGAAGGGTGATTTTTCTGCAACAGGCCCAGGAGATAGTCATTTAAGGCCTCCCATTGTGCCAGGATCCCTGCTTTGCCTTTTTGGTGGGGTAGGTAAACATTAATAATCAATAGAGAGAAAGCGGTGCCTTTAAGTAAAATGGCCATAGCTAACGGTGGAAGATTAGGTAGTATCTTGTACTCCAAATTGATGGCTAGAGATACAAGACAGCAAAGACCTGTTCTGCACCGTCCCCTTTGGGCACCAGGCATAGCTGGCATACAAAAAGAAATATAGTCCGACAGGAGATGTCCGTTTCCAACCATGTTTCTTGCAGGAGGAGGATGTGGAAACTTGAAAGAAAGTGTATAAACTCTGTATCACTTTCCTTCCGTTTCCAGTCTGCAATGTTCCATGACACGATATTTAATAGTGGACCTCCCCTGATATTTCCATTTTTGCAAATTCTTTTAGCCTTGGAAGAAATGGGAGTCGAAGGAAAATAGCCTTGATTATCGGAGTTGGCAGCTGGATAAAGCTGACTCCCTAATTGGGGATATATACACCCAGAAATACTTTTAACTTATTCAAACAAAGGCAACTGAACCGAATCACAGTGTTGCACTGCTCTGACAACAACTGGTGAGAATACCCTACTCTTATTTTATTTACCTTTTTGGCATATGCTTTTAGCTTTAAAAGACTTGTTTGAATATAGTGATCTAGTTCCAATAAAACTAATGGTTCTCACTAGAAGAAAATATCAACAACTCGGCTTGGCTCCAGAGACCGAAGATGTTTCCTTAGCTATTAAGGCCATAAAGATGCAATCCCAATTAAAAATCACTGATTTTTTCACCCCAATCTTGGAAGGAAAGGAAAAAACAAGCCACGAACTAATTAATACTCCCAATGGAGAAGAGATCCTTGACTGGTCCTTGGGACCATACTGCATGTTAAGGAATTCTGATTGGATAACACAGGAGACTGGTGGACACAGTCTAGCTGAGGAGATGGCAAACATGGATGAACTTTGCACTGTCTCTAAATTACAAGATCCCCCTAAAATATCCAACTCATCACTGCCCACCGAATCAGACCAGCCGACTAACGACAAAGAATTTAATTCCGATCATCTTCTTCTTGTCAATCTGCTATGCAACCAACACGAGTTGATACGGCGGCTGTCCACACGATGGACAGAAGATCTTGTTCAGATTTAAAACTTTCTTTCAGAATGCAAGGCGTTCCTCACAGCATTAACTGAATTAGTGTTATCCAAATTAAGAGCGAGCCACAACTCTAATGGCACTGAATCCCACATGAAAGATGCGGAACAAAATCCCTCGTTAAATCACACAACTGTTCCAATAACTTGCATCAGAGCAACTAGTAAAAACCATGACAGCAAGAATAGTGATGGAAAATCCGTAGAGTCAGTCATCAAGAAAATTGGGCCCAATAGAAGTAAATCTGTTATTGGCAAAAACAAACAAATTAAAAAATCAAAAAACATCAAATCTACGAGACCCAAAATCCATCCTAAAATGAATTATAATAACTTATTCAAATTACTGGAAGGTAAAGATAGAAATAAGCCCCCACCTTCCACAGAGCAAAATAAAAAGAGGTGCACTGAAGCATCATCGTGAGAACCTAAGCCACAGAACTTAGTTCAACTTGGTCAACAGCCCACTAACTATTCCTTTGGTATTTTGCAAGACCTGCGGCCTCCTCTCCAACCTTCCAAGGAAACTTCTCACCTTCCCACAGAAATTACGCTCCGATCATATCCCCCAAATCGTCCTTTTGGACCCTCAACTTGGTTTCTGCAGCTACAGAACCAAAACCTGGCCATCACCAATTATCCTAAGCCAAAGGGCTTACTTACAGAAGCAGAACGTATAGCCCACTTTGCTCAACTTGTAAAAGTTCTGAACATAATAGTCTTAGACACAGACTCCATTCGGAGGGTAGAGTATCTTTTTTGTAATTACCATTCCGCTCTGGCAATTATAACTTTTGCCTCATCGCATCTGGCAGCTAGAGTCTATAATGCTAAACAACTATTCTATTGGAAAGGTATGTGTATTAAGAGACACTTTAAGAATCTCTACCCAGCCCTTTCTCTCGGGCCGCCAAGGTTTCAGAAATGCCTCCAACCAGGCCCTTTAGACAACAATTTATTCAGCGGACATCTGAAGGAAACTGGAGTGAATTACAACGCTTTAGTGTCTCAAGACTCAGCAGGCAAAATCAGCAGTAATAAAGAACTTTCTAAGCCCTCCAACAGCGTTGAGCTAGCTAGGAACGAGTATCCGACTGCTGACCCAAAGAACCTTAGCACAGAAGAATTAAGCCTTATAGAGAGCTTTGGTGCCCTTCCTGCACAAGAACAAATGGAAATCATGCTGAGACTTTCTACCCTAAATAAAATATAGATAAGCAAGTCCCTACAGGGGTCGGAGGACCCCGATGGCTCAAAAAGCCAAAGAAAGCAAGCCTCCAGACTAGCTCTCGAAAACAGTTTTTGTGAAAAGGGATGTGCTACAAGGAGGGGCGTTTGAAGGGCATAACCCACACCCTTCTGTTATGAAAGGAAAATTGGGTTTAAGCCCAGAGATCTATATATATTAAGGTCTGAAACAACCTCACCCCCCCTTCCCCTAATCCAGAAGAGCAGAATTCAGTGTTGGGTCCCGTTGTTACTATCAGCAATGACATTGAAGAAACTAAATCCCCTGCTATCAGATATAAAGCTATTGATACTGTGAATGACAATTGGCTTGCTTTCCGTCACCTCGAACCACACGAGATCGGATCCCAAAAGATGACGGAGCAAAGAAATCAAACTCCAGAACTCCTAAGTCTACCTACCCTGACATCAAACTGCTGTGTCTTGGGTGCAATGGAAGGAGGATTGGATATAATAGAGGAAGCAGATTGACCAGCACTAAAGGAAACCAATACCTTACTAAGACCTGCTTCCACAATGGCTAAAAGAATTTGCATGAGATATGTTGTTGACTGAGCCTTTATGTGCAATATGTTGCCATGTTCTACTGTGTTGATGTGTCAAATTGCTGCATGTGGCATGCACCTGTGCGTTACTGCATTTGCGTGTGGTCTTTTCATGTGCGTTTGTGTGAAACATGCTGCAAAACGCATTTGTATGTGATGTGCTGGTGCTATGCCCTTTTGCTGGATGCTGAAGAAGGACTGGAGCTGAAAGACAGAGAGGAAATGTGGGTGCTTGGTGGCTACGTTGTAAGCAAGCATAATATGTCAGTTTGTAGAATCTGGTTACTATACATAGAATCATGGAATAGTAGAGTTGGAAGGGGCCTACAAGGCCATGGAGTCCAACCCCTGCTCAATGCAGGAACCCAAGTCAAAGCATCCCTGACAGATGGCTGTCCAGCTGCACCTTGAATGCCTCCAGAGTGGGAGAGCCCACCACCTCCCTAGGTAGTTGGTTCCATTGGCGTATTGCTCTAACAGGAAATTTTTCCTTATGTCCAGGCGGAATCTGGCTTCCTCTAACTTGAGCCCATTATTCCGTGTCCTGCAAACTGGGATGATCGAGAAGAGATCTTTGCCCTCCTCTGTGTGACATCCCTTCAAATACTGGAAGAGTGCGATCATATCTCCCCTCAGTCTCCTCTTCTGAAGGCTAAACATGCCGAGTTCTTTCAGTCTCTCCTCATAGGGCCTTGTTTCCATTCCCTTGATCATCTTTGTTGCCCAACTCTGATACCTTTTCCAATTTGTCTACATCCTTCTTAAAGTGTGGTGTCCAGAACTGGACACAGTACTCAAGATGAGGCCTAACCAGTGCTGAGTTGTGGGGAACTAGTATTTCCCACAATTTGGAAGCTACACTTCTATTAATGCAGCCCAAAATAGCATTTGCCTTTTTTGCGGCCACATCACGTTGCCGGCTCATCAGCTTGTGATCTACAACAATTCCAAGATCCTTCTCACTTGTAGTATTGTTGAGCCAAGTATACCCCATCTTGTAACTGTGCATTTGGTTTCTTTTTCCTAGGTGCAGCACTTGGCATTTATCCCGATTAAATTTCATTCTGTTATTTTCAGCTCAGCGCTCTAGCCTATCGAGATCACTTTGAATTTTGTTTCTGTTTTCCAGAGTATTAGCTGTTCCACCCAATTTTGTGTCATTGACTACTGGTCTGGAGTGTTTGCACCTTGTGTTAGGCCAGCGGGACAGATTAGGGATTCTGTTGGTGTACTGCCCACCCCGCTGCTCAACAGACTCCCTGGCTGAGCTGATGGAGGTGGTCTCGGTGGCGAAGCTGAGGTCTCCCAGGCTGTTGGTCCTGGGGGATGTTAACATCCATGCTGAGGACACCTTGTCTGGTGTGGATAGGAATTCATGGACACCATGACAACCATGGGACTGTCCCAACATGTAATCGGCCCAACGCATGTAGCAGGGCACACTCTAGACTTGGTTTTTTCAGCAGGGCATGGAGATGGTGATCTGAAGGTGGTGGACTTTGAATTGGTCCCCTTGTCATGGTCAGATCACCATCTGCTGAGATTTAGGCTAACAGTGGCTTTTCCCCTCTGCAAGGGTGGGGGACCTATTAAGATGGTCCGCCCCCGGAGGCTGATGGATCCGGATGGTTTCCAGAGGGCCCTTGGGGGGTTTCCGGCTGATATGGCTGGCTGTCCTGTCAAATCCCTGGCCGATCTCTGGAATACCGAGATGGCCCAGGCGGTCAACATGATCGCTCCTGAGCGCCCTCTCTGTAGTAGAGCTCGTACGACTCTGTGGTATACCCCAGAGCTGAGAGTGATGAAGCAAAACAGGAGACGGCTTGAGTGCAGGTGGAGAAAAACTCCTAGTGGATGCAATCGAGCCCTGGTACGTGCCTGTAGCCAGGTATATCTAGAGGCAGTGAAGGTGGCAAAGAAACAACATCTCACTGCCTCTGTCCAATCGTCTCTTTGCCGCCCAGCAGAGCTGAGTTTCAGTTGGTACAGCTCGAGGATGTTGACAAGGTGCTTGGACGGGTTCGTGCACTCCAACCACGTCTGTTCTGGATCCTTGCCCCTCTTGGCTTATAAAAACTAGCAGGGAGGGAACGGCTGGCTGGGCCAGAGAGGTGATCAATGCCTGCTTGCGAGAGGGAGTGGTCCCATGCCACGCAGGGCCGGTGCAACTGCAAGGCAGTCTGGTGCCCTAGGCAAGATCAGATATTTAGCGCCCCCCCCTTCCCACTTGAGCTCTCCCTCCCTATGCCCATTATGAAATAAATTCCTGCAACCTTGTTCATTCTGTCTGTCACTCTGCTGATCAGAACTTTTCTTAGGAGAGCTCTCCACAAAGCTTTTTACGTTCCGCTAGAGAGACGCCTGTCTCAATACTGAATGTTCATAATCCAGGGATATGTTAAATCCCATGTCAGATATAGACACCAATCCACCTAACACTACAGCATAGGCTGGTTGATGGCCAAGATGTATAATGCAGAAAAGCTTAACAAAGAAACCGACAAGGTAGTGTGATTTAAACAAAACAAAGAAGCTCTCTCTCTCTCTCTCTCTCTCCTTCCCAAACAAGTAGGTAGAAACTACCGCACTGCAACTACTTGTGTGTGTGGATTATATAAATAATTAGGTGAAACCTTTTAATACGAAAAACATGCTGTGATCATATGGACAATCTTGAGGAATTGTTATGGGAACGTGTGTAAGAAATGCTGTAGCACAAGCGCTGAAAATAGTGGCGACTAATTTCTGAGAGAATGTTCTCTGTTACTTTATTCGTTGAGGTGCTTTAACCTAAGGAATAGATGAAACAAAAACACGTGCTATGTGTTTTTTTTCTTCTTTCAGTTGAAGCAAAAGTAGTCACTTTTCCTTTTATGCGGAAGTCAAGGCTTCCAATCCCCACCGCCTCCCTCCCCACCCCGCCGGCATTTCCAGGATGCCCCGACGTATCCCAGGAGGCGGAGGAGGCTCTTCCCTTCTCCCTTGTGGAGGCCGGGGGATGCCCGCGCCACCTGGCTCGGCGCCCCGGCAGCCTCTGCCTTCCTTCCGCTCCTGCCTTCCTGCTTACCAGGCGTCCTGGGGGCTCCAAGCGCAGCGCCGGGCCGAGGCGGGCCACTGGACGGGGCCTCCGCGCACACAATGGCTGAGGCAGGCAGGCAGGCAGGCAGGCAGCGTGCGAGCGAGCGCCGAGGTGTGTGTGTGTGCAGCCAGCCACGGGGCTGCTTCTCTCTCACACTCACTCACCGGGCGCAGACTGACGGCGGAGCAGAATGCGTGTCAGGCCGGAAAGTACGAAGAAAACGCCTCCGCCTCCGCCTCCCTCCTCCTTCTGCATGCCTCAGTGGCGCCCCCTGGAGCCCTGCACCCTAGGCAGCAGCCTAGTTTGCCTAATGGACGCACCGGCCCTGATGCCACATGAAACAGGCAGTGGTGAGATCACCCCTGAAGAAACCCTCTCTGGACCCGGAAGATCTTAACAACTTTAGGCCGGTGGCAAATGTTCCTTTCCTGGGCAAGGTCCTTGAGCGGGTGGTGGCCAACCAGCTCCAGGCGCTTCTGGATGAGACTGATTATCTGGATCCATTTCAGTCAGGGTTCAGGCCTGGTTTTGGCACAGAAACAGCTTTGGTCGCCCTGTATGATGACCTATGTATTAAATACATTTTAATAGTATGTATTGTGTTTTGTTTAGTTTATGTATTTTATATTTTTGCTGTTCCCCGCCTCGATCTAGATGGAGAGGCGGGTAAGAAATAAAATTATTTATTTATTATTATTATTATTATTAATAATAATAATAATAATAATAATATATGTCGGGAGAGAGACATGGGGAGTGCAATCCTGTTGATACTCCTGGATCTCTTGGCGGCTTTCAATACCATCGACCATGGTATCCTTCTGGGGCGGCTGTCTGAGTTGGGGGGCACATTCAGTGGTTCCGCTCCTACTTGGATGGCCGGCTCCCAAAGGTGATGCTTGGGGAATACTGCTCGGCCCCGTGGACTCTCCAGTGTGGGGTTCCTCAGGGATCAGTCTTATCCCCCATTCTATTTAATATCTACATGAAACTACTGAGTGGGGTCATCTGGAGTTTTGGAGTGCGTTGCCATCAGTACGCTGATGACATGCAGATCTATTTCTCCTTTTCATCTTCAGCAGGTGAGGCTGTGGATGTGCTGAACCGGTGCCTGGCTGCGACAATGGACTGGATGAGGGCTAACAAACTGAGGCTCAATTGAGACAAGACTGAGATGCTGTTAGTGGGTGGTTCCCCTGACTGGATGGAGGGTGTTCAACCTGTTCTGGATGGGGTTGCACTCCCCTTGAAGGAGAAGGTTCATAGCTTGGGGGTGCTCCTGGAGCCATCTTTGTCACTTGAGGTTCAAGTGGCCTCAGTTGAAAGGAGTACCTTCTACCAGCTCTGGCTGGTGGCCCAGCTACGACCCTATCTGGACAGGGATAGCCTGGTCTCAGTAATCTATGCTCTGGTAATCTCTAAACTAGACTACTGCAATACACTCTACGTGGGGCTGCTTTTGAAGACTGCTCAGAAGCTGCAGCTTGTGCAAAATGTGGCAGCCAGGCTTATTGCAGGGACTAGAAGGTCCGAGCACATAACATCAGTTCTGGCCCATTTGCACTGGCTGCCAATATGCTTCCGAGCCGAATTCAAGGTGCTGGTTCTAACCTATAAAGCCCTACACGGCTTAGGACCATAATACCTGATGGACTGTCTCTCCCAACGGCAATCAACCCGGACACTACTCTCAACATCTGGGGCCCTCCTCTGACTGCCACCTCCAAGAGAGGCTTGGTTAGTGGCAACAAGGAGGAGGGCCTTCTCAGTGGTAGCCCCCCAATTATGGAATAAGCTCCCCTGGTGCCAACCTTACTATCTTTTCGGCACCGGTTTACGACTTTCCTCTATGCCAAGGCATTCAATAGTGAAGAGCTCAAAATAGCACATGCGGGGGTGGGGGGAATTATCACCTGTAGGCTTAGTTTTTGTTAACTTTTTGTATTGTCATTTTAAACTGTGCTTTTAAATTTGGTTTTTAATCTTTTTAACTATATTGTATATTTTTATTGTTGGTCTATTATGTATAAATTGTTGTGAACCTCCCAGAGAGCTTCAGCTGTGGGGCGGTACAGAAATAAAATAAATAATAATATTAACAATATTAATCTGCAAATTTGATAAGCATTCCCTGCACCTCCTCATTCAAGTCATTAATAAAATTTTTGAAGAGCACTGGGCTCAAGACTGAGCCCTGCAATACCCCGCTCATTACCTGTGGAGGAAGGGGGGGCTGGCTGGCCCGCCATCACCCCACCCTTACCTACCCCAAAGGAACCAAGACCCCCAGAGATCTCAAGGTACCAGATTGCCAAGCCTCAGCTCCTTGCAACCTTACTTGAATCTCTGTTCAGGGACTCGCCTTTAATTCTGTAACCTGGATTTAGATACTGAACCAAGCAGAGCAATCCACAAACACCATGTGGGGTAAAACCAAGACAAGGTTTATTCTGGTAGCATTTAACAACAAAAGTGGGAAATGAGAGAAGCACACAAGAGAGAGAGAGAGAGAGAGACGCTTTGGCACACAGAAATAGAGCTGCAAAATAATAAAACCTGATTCTATCTCCCAGGCACATAACTCTGTTACCTGGGGGTCAGTCCTCTTCCTTCCAGGGTTAGATCCAGCACAGCCCTGCCGCCCGGAGGGAACTATTCCATCTACCCGAAGGTCCGAGATGGTAGCCCTCCACAGGGCTTGCCTTTACCAGAGCCCTCAATCAGCTAATTTCACCAGGAGCTACCTGGGGTCGGTTCCTGATGGCCCCCCCGAAGGCTTGGCCCGCCATTGCTCTACAGCAACCATGCGGGCCCAAAGACAAGACAAAGACACACAGGCTACACGTTGGGAAATAGCTCTTCCCCCCTCCCCCTTTCTGTAGCTTTCCTGTCTTCAGCCAATTAGATTGAACTTCACCTGGCCAGGCAGGGGGAGGGAGACTCATGAGTCGTGACTCATGGCTTACTGGGCCTGAACTACATTTGCATATGAAAGCCCTAGACCGGACTCTCAGGCGCCATGCCCCATCCTATGCTTTATGTACCTTTCGCCTCCTCCCAGCCCCCCCAACTGGCCTTACTTGGTTTACACATGAGGAGGCGTGTGTGTGTGTGTGTGTGCGCATGCGCATGCAGGAACCCCCAAATGCTCTTTTCTTCACATTACCTTTCCCCAGTTTGAGAAGGAACCATTGATAAGCACTCTTTGAGTCCAATTCTATAGCCAACTATGGATCCACCTGACAGTTGTTCCATCTAGCCCACTTTTAGCTAGCTTGTTAATCAGGATATCATGAGCAGGGCAGGTGCAAGGCAGATTGGTGCCCTAGGCAAGATCAGATATTTAGCGCGCCCCCTCCCACTTGAGCCCTCCCTCCCTAAAGCCCTATGCCCATTAAAAGTCAATTGCCAAAACCTAAAAAAATATTATCATAGACATTGACAAACATACATAAAATACATGTTGATGTAGTACCAATTTGCTACATTTCTTGAAATCTTCTATCCCGTTGGATAAAGCGAAGATTCATTATACAGATTTTCACTTTCATATGAAGGTACCAAAGGGGATTAGAAGGGGGGGGGACTTCCCCAAACAGTAGGCATTATCAGGGGCTGCGGGAGTGAATTGTCCATGAAAGGAATCACTTTAATATAAATATGTGTCTTTTGGCTGGATTTTGAAAATGGGGTGTGTGTGTGTGGGGGGGGAAGGCTGGCTTGGTACTCCTTTTTCTTTTCTTTCTGCTGCTTGATTTTTTTTAAAAAAGAAACTCCCCTCCACCCTCCCCTCTTATTTCTTCGTCTTTGTAACTAACAAACCAACGACAAACCCACCGACCCACCCACCCCTCTCTTCCTGCTGCTGCTGCCATCGCTGCCAGACACTCGGTCTGTGTGTTCCTTGGAAGCGAAGGCAGAGAGAGAGAGAGAGAGAGAGAGAGAGAGAGAGAGACGCGCTGGGGGGAGAGGAAGAGGAGGAGAGCAGCCAGCGATGCGCAGTTCAAACAACCCAGAAAGACTCTTTTTAAAAAGGGGGGGGGAAGCTTTTCTTCCGTAGATATACGTGAAGTCTTTTTTTCAAGGCTTTCTGGTGCCCCATTTAGCCCGGCGCCCTAGGCGGCCGCCTAGTTGGCCTAATGGTAGCATCGGCCCTGATCATGAGGCACTTTGTCAAAAGCTTTGCTAAAGTCAGGATATATCCGCAGCATTCCCACAGTCCACAAGGGAGGTTACCCAATCAAAAATGAGATCAGATTGGTCTGACAGGATTTGTTCTTGACAAATCCATGTTGGCTTCTTGTGAAGGATCAACAACTGGATCCTTTGCGTGAGTTTGGCGCTTAATGGGTTAACCAGCACTGAGTTACAGCCCGTACAAGCACAGGAGACCGCCTAGGAGGTCCGTACACACAAGAGGAAACTAGAGCCCTTTAAATGACCAAATAAGGCTTTATTTGTTTACACAAGATACGGAGCGGAACTAACAGCTTTCTAGGAATACTACAATGTCAACACAACCTCAGTTGACCTCTGCGTTTATCAATGAAACAGGCTCCCAGGCTAGCGCAGTGGGATTAGTCAGTTACCTTAGACCAAAGACGTTACGCTAGTCAATGTTAGCCTGGCTCCGGGTCGGCCGATCCGGGGATGGGAATGGCTTACTCCAGCTGCCGCTTGGAGGACGAATCTGGTTCCGAAGTACCCTGGGTTCCCAACAACCCTTTACCGGAAGGGAGATGGGTTTTCTACCCCTGAGCGCCCGCTCTCCCCACCCTCCAGGTCAGGTGGGGGCTTATGCCTGCCCCTTCGTATCAGGTGGGCTTATTCCTGCCCGAGGAGAAGGTGACGTACTGGGTACTTTACAGCTCTTTGAGACTGCCCTGATAGTTTGATGGTTCTTGATGGTCCTTCCTTGGGTTTTGTGGAATTCCACCGAGACTCTCCATTGTTGGGGATGCCGGTCTGGCTGGCTGCTTCCCCTGTGACTTCATCCCCCCTCCTCGCCCCCTTCCCTTGGGCGGAGAACAGGTGTGTGTGTGCGTGTGTGTGTGTGTAGATTCGTGTCAGGCTTTCTCCACACTTCTAGTCATCGCTGCATTGTTTTCAAGGTGCTTGCAGACTGACTTCTTTATAATCTGCTCCAGAATTTTCCCAGGGATTGATGTCAGTCTGACTGTAGTTCCCTGGTTCCTCCTTCTTGCCCTTTTTGAAGATAGGAACAACATTAGCCCTCCTCCAGTCATCTGGTACTTCACCTGTCCTCCATAGTACAGATATTAAACCTGGTGCCCTGATTTGCAATTTCCATGCTTTGGGGTGCATAAGTGAATGTGCAAGCATCTTCTCTTAAACTGAAGGAGGTGAGTTAATCTGAGAATATAGACTTAGATGAGGGGTCCCCAACTGTTATGGTTCAGTAGGCACATTTGGAATTTTGATAGTTTGGGGGGCATTCTCACAACATGGCTACCATGGTGGGGAGCTTGCCCTTTCATAAAATGGCTGCCATCATGGTCATGGCTGGTTACAGAACACTCATTTTCCAGAAGCCACACTGGTGAGCCAAAAAGAACCTAATTGCAAAGCAGAAGTGTGGGCGTAGCTCCAAAACACACCACCACTCCTTTGAACCCAATTAAAGATGGTGCTGGAGGGCAAAGAGTTGCTTTGCAGCATACCAGCCTTCCAGTTAAAAAAGATATGATGTTCGTTTTAAAAAAAATCTGAAATAAAATAAAAATCAGGATAGGCAAGGAGGGAGCTGGCGTGTTCCAAGAGAGCACATTGAAGCCCACAGGCACCATGTTGGAAATCCCAGCATTAAATTATTGTTAGCTCTATTGACTTGTCTGTGAGTACAGTTGCAGTTTCCAAAGCCAACCTCAAGGGAATGCATGGTGGGGCACCTGCCAAGGGCCCACAGCCCAGCAGGGGCCCACTGACAAGAGTACCCTGGACTTGCTCCTCCTCTTCACCATGGCAACCTGCTTGTTCTCCTGCCACTCACTCTGGCCCAGACAACAGCGGTGGGGAGAAGGAGGAGCAGGAGATGCCATGGTTTCCTTGCTCACTGGTTCTCTGCCTGTCTAGCAAGCAAGTGGTGGCCATGATGAGGAAGAGGAGGAGGAGCAAGAGTGAGAAGGCAGGCTCACTGAGGGAGGAGGCCCACGGAGGGTGTCTTGCCCAAGGGCCCTCTAGAACCTGGAGCTGGCAGTGACAGTTTCATTTGTAAGTTGCATCAGTGCTAATGTATAACTGGAAATATAATAAAGGGGAGGAGAACACAGATTCATAATTTTATTAGTAAGCAGAGCAAACATACCTAACTACATTATTTTATATCATTATGACATTTTGTTTGGTCCTAATAAAGATTCTACTGTGTCCTACTGTGGATTCTGGAATTTTTCTTATGGGCCACATACATTTGCTTCTTGTGTGCCTTCAAGAATATCAAATCTGCAGCACAATCCTATGCGTGTTTATTTAGAAGTAAGTCCCACTGTGTTCAATTGGGCTTACTCTTGGGTAAGTGTGCATAGGATTCCTCCCTTAGTCATTCAAGAGCAGGATCCTAAAACTGAAGGAAGAGAAATTTTATACCACCTGAAGATGATGAGACTATTCTTTCAGGGGACATTTCCACCAGCCAGTATGTAATGCTACCCAGTTCAGCCTCTACAGACCTTTTCCCTTTTTTAACCCACTGTACAACCTAAAATGAATACCTGGCTTTGCCAATATAAAAACTGCCATGTTTCTCTTTACTGCTGAACTCTACCTCAAAGACCCTGTGCATTTCACTTAAGGCTGGGGACAGATCTGGGTAACTGCAGGATTTTATATTTTTAAAAAATGGGGACTGAAGAAAAATGTGTTTTTCTTCCTCCCAGCATCCTTAGGTGTAACCTGAAACCTGCAGAGCACCTAGGAGAGACAATTCGAATTACACAATCCTATAAATGTCTACTCAGAAAGTAAACCCCACTGAGTTCAATGGGACTTACTCCCAAGTAAATGTGTATGGGATTGCAGCATTTATGCTACCTCCTCCAATACTCCATCTTAAGCCTCAACCTGACAGTTCCCATGGTCCTGCAGGGAGTTCCACAAAGAAGGGGCAAGCACTGAAAAGTCTCTGCTTCCACATCAGAAGAGCTTTCCTCTCGCCTCCCCCCACTTAACAACTATCCTGATGGAGAGTTCTGGAGAATGTGAAAGTTTGCTCACTATTTCATGACATTTTGGTTGGTTCTAAGAAAGCACGGGTGCCCAACTGTAGGTCCCCAGATGCTGTTGGACTACCGCTCCCATCATCCCCACCAAGCATGGCCAACAGTCAGGGATGATGGGTGCTGTAGTCCAACAGCATCTGGGGGTCCTCCATATTGGGAACTGCTTTGACCAAGGCATTGCCTGGCTGTGAATTTTGGAATCATTATACAAACAATTTGAAAAATGATTACAGCTCTTCTCCCAGTTTACATTTCAACTGAACAATGTGGGAAATGATGACAGACATCTTTTGAAATTTCCCTCCCTCCTCAGTCTGTGTGCATTCAAGCTTCTGTTCTGCCAGTTTGAGCATTTATACAGTTTCTCTGCTGCGAGAATGCGCTGACGTCTAAAGGGACAACTGCTGTGATTGTTCTGTAAATTGAAAACAAGCTTAATTTATTTGGTTTCTCACATGTTGATTTCCCCTCCCCCCACGTGATTTTAGATAAATGCTCCCCTTGGCAAGCTTTCCATATTCCACACATGTGTACATTTTTCTGATGTATTTAATATACGTACTTAATTTCTACCTTCTCTTCCTAACTAGAAGAATCCTGAATGCAATTTATATCAGACAATAAAATGCAATAAACCAATTAATCAAAATGATCCCACTGAAACATGCACATAAAGTCATCATCAATTAACCATAGGCAGGGAATTCCACAGAGAAAAGGCAAGTAAAGCCTCTGCTTCTGAAGACTCAGAAATCTAGGGCAGCCGAAGCACGAGCGGAAGTCACAGGAGAGAGTGCTGTTCCATCAAGGATAAGTTATTCCATCTGCTCTGCCCCTGCCCTCCCTTGGGAAACCTTATAAGAAACCGGCAGTTACTCCATCTCTCCTGTGGCATTTTGGGTTTTGCTTTTGGACATGAGGAAAGGTGTGTTCAGACTGTAGGCTTTTCCATTTTAAATAGCTGTGCTATTGCTGCTCTAAACTTCTATTTATTGTATTGTTTGAATGTTGTATTTATATACTTTTGGGTGCTGCTTTGGGGGGCTTTTTGGCTGAAAGATAGGATAGAAATAAACAAAAATGTAATATAATGTATGACTGTGCATCGGGACTTCTGCTCATGTGTCAGGACTTCTGCTCATGTGTTGGGACTTCTGTTCATGTGTCGGGACTTCCGTTCATGTGTCGGGACTTCTGCCCGTGCGTTGGGACTTCTGCTCCTGTGTTGGGACTTCTCTGTTCTCTTTCCCCACTGCAGCTCCCCACGTGTGCCCCAAATTTGCTCTGGAGGGTCCCCCAACTCTCTGGAGCGAATTTGGGGGGCATGCAGGGGGCTGTAGGGGAAAGGGAAATCTATTCTGCCGTAGTTACCTTCCGCAGGTTGAATGACACCATTGGATATGACCCAATGATCCCACCAGGGCAAATAACATAAGTCAAAACCACACCTTAACCATTTTAAAACAAGAACAGCAATAAAATACAGCGAAGCAGCCATAAAACACTACAACGGCAGAGAGAGAAATAGAGTATAATCTGAAATAAAAAGATTAATAATACAGCTGCCATTGAAATTAATTTAACCACAGCAATTCAAACCACTTTAAAAAGGGAGCAACCATTTATGGCCCAAAAGCCTTCCTAAGAAGAAAGCTTTAGACCAGCGGTCCCCAACCTTTTTGGGACCAGGGACCAGTCCTGTGGAATAAATTTTTCCACGGACCGGGGGGCGGGTTTGCCCACAGCTCACCTGCTGTGCGGCCCAGGCAGCAGCAGAACCAGGAAGTGACGCGACGGGAGATCCGTCGCATCACTTCCGGCTTTACTAAAATGCTTGTCGGAGAGGCAAGGAGAGGGATGAGCGGCAGGGGGGTGCTCGCCGGAGCTCGCAAGCACCCCGAGAGCCAGGACGGGGTGCTTGCGGTGCGTCCCGGCGGGCGGCTTGAGGCGTGTCCTGGTGGGTGGCACGCACCGCGCCCGGCTGCTGCGCTGCTGTGCCGTGCACCAAGCACCCCGTCCTGGCTCTTGGGGTGCTCGCGAGCTCCGGCGAGCACCCCTCCGCCGCTCGTCCCTCTGCTCGCCTCCCCAACGAGCATTTTTGTAAAACCGGGTGGCACGGTGGCTGGGTGGCCGGGTGCTGCATGGCCCAGTTCTTAAGAGGCCACGGACAGGTACCGGCCCACGGACCGGGGGTTGGGGACCCCTGCTTTAGAAAATCTTATGGGAGGCCATTAGAGAGGGTGCAACATGAGCCTCCCTCGGAGGGAGTTCCAGGGCCTGGGCACAGCCATCGAAAATGTCCCTCTGCCTGGTCCCGCCTAGGAATATTTCTGGGGACGTTGGAGCACACAGGAGGGCTCCTTAGAAGGATCACTAGGTGGGCAGGTTCATACAGATCAGGGATGGACAACTGGTGGCCCTCCAGATGTTTTGGCCTACAACTCACATCAGCCCAAGACAGCACAGCCAGTGGGAAAGGATCATGGGAGTTGTAGGCTGTCATGCCCCTGCCCATGGGCAAAGCGTTATAGCTGTAAGTATGTGAGGGGAGGAGGGAGTGTGAGAGGAATGTGGAATGTTGAGATGTCTGCTGATTGGCTTAGTTTTTCCCACATGGCTTCTCCATCTTGGCTGTATTTCTGTACAATAAATAATGCCACGGTGGACTCTGTCATGTGTTGTTCATCTGAGGTTGTCTTTACCTAATTTTGAGACCTGCTAAGGGCCCGATGATTTTTCTTCTGTCCTGATACGTGGAACCATGGAACTCGAGAAGGGTGTACTTTCTTTTTTCACATGACTGTAATTGGCTGCAGTCCTGAGATCTTTTAATATGTTAGTGACCCTTTAGAGGTTCTCTGTTCTTGGCGTGGTGGTGGTGGTGGTTGTTGTCTTTGTTTTTAAGAATGTAGCATTTATCTTCTGAGTCATCCTGCCCCCACATTGCCTCAAAAGAAATCCTGACTTGTTTCTTCAGGACTTGGAGCCATTTGAGGAGCTGGTTGTGTGGGTTTCCCTGAGGAAGAGCTTGCTCGGCAGCACCCGGAGCAAAGAAAACCTCTCTGCAGTGAAGCCAAGCTAGAGCGCGCTGGGGACAACGGATAGCAAGGTCAGGATCATAGAATCATAGAATTTTAGAGTTGGAAGGGAACTTAGAGGAAATCAACACCCTGGCTCAGGGCAAGGGCGCCAAAGAATGTGTGCCAAATCCACATGTATTGGAAAACTTGTTATTGCTTGTTTATTTTGTGTATATGGCACGGTACTTCACATAGCACAACAGGATAGGGCCCTGTCCCAGGGAGCTTATAGTTATTTATTTATGTACGAAGTACGAAATAGTTTATTGCTTAAAACCATAGGCCACCACAATGTATCAGTTAAAATTGTTGTTTAATGATATTTTATAGGGGGGAGATATCCTCACTTCATGGAAGCAATCTTTGACTATTTTAATCCCCAAACCAAGGAAGGATCTGGGATCTTATAGTCCAATTTCATTAATCAATCAAGATGCAAAATTAATGTCTGCAATATTAGCGAGAAGAATGAATATGTTTCTTAGTAAGTATGTAGGGCTAGATCAATGTGGTTTTATACAAGGTAGACAAATGGTAGACCTAACTAGAAGAGTATTAAATATAATATACTTAATAAAGAAAAATAATTTGAAAGCTGGGGTTCTAGCATTAGATATTTTTTAAGCTTTTGATTGCATGGAATGGGCAGCACTAAAGATAATAATATAAACTATGGGGTTTGGTGAGAGGTTTCTAGGAGTTATTAATCACTTATATGCTCAAAACACAACATCAGTAGTGGTAAATGACAGAATTACAGAACAAATTAGTCTAGGCCGGGGAACTAGACAGGGTTGTCCCCTTTCCCCTGTATTATTTGTGTTAGTAATGGAGGTTGTAGCGAATGTTATTAGACAGGATAGGAATCTACACGGGATAGGGATAAAGGATAAGATCAAAATAAACCTTTTTGCAGATGATACTTTGTTAACAATTGAAGAGCCTATAGAAAATTGGGATAGGTTAGAAAAACATTTGAATGGTTTTAGGGAAGTTACGGGGTTACAGGTTAATTGGGACAAATCTGAGATTATGTTGTTTAATTATAGCAAATTGGAGGAGAGAGAAGGTTTTTTAAAAAGACTTAATATAAAGATAAAAAATATAATTCAATATTTAAGTATAGATACCCGTATATACTCGACTTTAAGTCGGCCCTAACATAAGTCGAGGCCCCTAATTTCACCCCCCAAAACTGGGAAAACTTATTGCCCCCAGTATAAGTCTAGGGTGGGAAATGTATGAGGGGAGACTCCCGCCGCCACCCCCAGACACCCCCCACCCCCGTACCTGCACCCACTGCCGCCGAAGCCCCGCCACTGCCAAAGCCCCCCCAGGACCCCCGCCGCCACCCCCAGACACCCCCACGCCACCCCCAAACACCCCCACGCCACCCCAGACACCCCACCCACACCCCCGTACCTGCACCCGCCGCTGCCGAAGCCCCTCCCCCGCCGAAGCCGCGCCGCGCCGCAGCCCCCCAGACACCCTCATGCCACCCCCACGCCACCCCAGCCCTCCACCCCCAGGACCCCTGCCGCCACCCCCAGACACCCCACCCCCACCCCCGTACCTGCACCCGCCGCCGCCGAAGCCCCTCCCCCGTCGAAGCCGCGCCGCGCCGCGCCGCAGCCCCCCCAGACACCCCCATGCCACCCCCAGACACCCCCCAGACACCCCCCGTCACCGTACCTGCTCCCGCCGCCGAAGCCCCACTTCGGAAGGGGAGGGGCGCGAGCGATCCTCTTCCCGCCCGAACCTACGTTTGAATCGCGGAGGCCCCTTGAGAAATCCCGAGGAAAGCACCTTTCGCGGCCGGCCGAGCTGGCTGGCTGGCTGGCGGGGGCCAGCTCGGAGCGCGGTGCCATCGCGCTGGGGGAGGGCGCACGGAGGCCCCCTCTCCGCCGCTCTCCACCAGACTCCCGCCCCGGGGCCTGACGCCAAGGAAGGAGGAGAGTGAAAGAAAGGGAGCCAGGCAGGCAGGGAGGGAGGAGGAGGAAGAGCGCCGAGGAGAAGCCCGCACGCCGGAGCAGCGAACGCGTCGGATTCGCGGAGCGCAGCGGAGAGGGCGCGTGGTGGACCGGCGGCTCCGTCTGCGCGGCGCCGAGGCGAGCGATCCGGCCAAAGGCGAGCAATCCAGGGGGGCGCCTGAAGTTTCCTTCCCCCGACCGTCCGCCCCGCCTCGCCTGGCTCCGCGGCTCGTCCTTCCTCCCTTCCTCCCTTCCGCTCAAGCAGCGCCCGGGAAGCGGGGACGGCGTTAGATCCAGGGAAAGCAAACGCCGCCCCCCGCCGGAAGAAAAATAGAGAGAGAGGCGGGGGGGGAAGGAAACTTCAGGCGCCCCCCTGGATCGCTCGCCTTTGGCTTCGGCGGCGGGAGCAGGTACGGTGACGGGGGGTGTCTGGGGGGTGTCTGGGGGTAGCGTGGGGGTGGCATGGGGGTGTCTGGGGGGGCTGCGGCGCAGCGCGGCTTCGACGGGGGAGGGGCTTCGGCGGCAGCGGGTGCAGGTACGGGGGTGGGGGTGGGGTGTCTGGGGGTGGCGGCAGGGGTCCTGGGGGTGGAGGGGGGTGCCTGGCGGTCCCTTGCGGTGGCGGCGGGGGTCCTGGGGGGCCGCTGACCCACGTATAAGTCTAGGGGGCATTTTTCAGCACAAAAATGTGCTGAAAAACTAGACTTAAAGTCGAGTATATACGGGTATTTTAAAAGATTTGGATAAAATAGGAGAACAGAATTTTAGAAAGTTAAAGTGTGAGGTTAAAAATAAAATAGAGGAGTATAAAAAACTTGGACTTTCATTGTTTGGCAGAATAGCTTTGATTAAAATGAAGATTTTACCGAAGATAATTTTTTTATTTAGAATGATACCAAATAAGTTATCAGAGAAGGAAATAAAAAACGGCAAGAAATAATAGTTATTGTAATGGGGCGGGGGGGGGGGGAATCGAGGCTTACAAAGAATAGGTGGTATATGGCACAAAAAGTAGTGGGTCTTGGTCTTCCTAATATTAAGTGGTATTACATAGCCAACCAACCAAGATATAATGTATATTATGGCTGGGAAATATATTATGTGGTGGGAAATAGAAGCACACAGGAATTAGGAAATAGGGTTGAGAAGGTTTTGTTTGTAAAGCAAAGTTCTAATATGATAAAAAGATTGGAAAACCCCTTCTTAAAAAATATGTTGGAAATTTGGAATAGTAATAGGAAAATATTTATACCAGGGATATCCCCACTTACTCCTGTGGTGGTTATGGAGAACTTTCCAGAGAATGTACGACACTTGGAACGTATTTTAGAGGGGGGGGGGAGTTATTAGATTACTAGACTGGGTGGAAAAAATGGAGACTAGGCAACAAATAATTGAAAGGGTTGGACCAGGAAGAATCTTGTGGTTAAATTTAATTCAATTAGATCAATGGTCAAAGAAATGGAAGAGGAGAAATAATTATGAAAGGGAATTCACTGCATTTGAGCAGTTAGTTATGTCCAGAGTGTGATGAAAGGGTAAAGTTAACATCTAGCATTGCCAGGCAGAGTGGATGTGCCTGGCAACCTATTGGGGCTCGCCTGTAGAAAGTTCTGATGGGAGGGGGAGCTCTTTATATATGTGCCTGTGTGTGTGAGAGGAGTTAGTCAGAGTTAGAGTCAGAGTTAGAGTGTTAGTTAGAGTGTTAGTTAGAGTGTTAGAGTTAGTTAGAGATGAGAGAAGTGAGTTAGAGAGAAGTGAGTTGGAGGCAAGTGAGTTAGGGGGATTCTAGTCAGTCAGTCAGATCAGAGTCATAAAGTTAATTCAACATAAACTATTGCCTTTATGGAAAAGAGGTTCCATTTCTTCCTGTTTGAAGAAATGTTTTACTTTAGAAAATAAAGAACTATTTGTTGGGTTACTGAAGAGACTGATTTATAACTGTTACTATCCTGAAGCTCACCCCTAATCACTTGGTACAGCTGCTAAGAGCAAGATAAACAATATCTACCCAGTGTAAACACCACAATAACCAGCAATGGTATTTTAACAGAGTTTATCTCCCACAGACAGATTGTCCGCTCGGGTTTGTCTGGGAGTGAGTGAAGTCTTGTGACAGAGTTGGAACAGTGTTAGTTTAAAATAGGGTGAACTAATACCCTGGAGCTACCATATCTCAGCCACTGGGTTAGTTAAGAAAGTGAACAGCCAGGGATGTTGAAGAGTCCTTGGTTTCGAGTCACGAGTCGAGTCACGAGTCTTTGGACCCGAGTCTTGAGTCCAAGTCCAAGTCCTTGGTCCAAAATGGTGACACGAGTCACAAGTCACTCCCAAAGCTGACTCCACGAGTCCCTAATAAAATCAATGGGGGTTTTCCCAACAAAATAAGGCTACTTCAGATGTGTGGCTTAAATAAATTCTAGGCACAAGTGTACCTTTTTATTTCAAAAATCTGCAACTGATTTTGGCAAGAACAGACCAGGCAGACAAACCCAAAATAACCAGACAGGCAGAGGTGGCAGGGAACCCCAAAGCAGGCAGAATAGGCAGACAAACCCAAAATGTCTGAAAAGTTGCATTTTAGGGAAATGATTTTTAAAAATAAACTTGCTGTACTTCCTAAAACCTATCTATGTTGCATTTGAGGAACATGATTTTGGAACACGAATCCTTGGTCTCGAGTACCGAGTCGAGTCTCGAGTCCCATTAAAAATATTGGGACTCAAGTCTGACTCGAGTCAGAGGGGGGACTCAGTCCAACTCACGAGTCGAGTCCTGGAGTCCAAGTCCCCATCCCTGCTAACAGCCAGGTGGTAGTGAGAGAAATAAAATTAAATAACCAGCCATGTTATCATCACACAGAGAACTTATAGAAGGGAATGTTGTTGTGATATGTATCACTTCACCAGCTGCAGCACATTGTTTACACATGGAAGGGACAGAATGGCGAGGTAAACAGGTTTGTTATGTCTTTCTGGAATCTCGTGTTTTCGCATGGGCAACTAGACTGTGAGAAACAATATGAGCTGGTCACATGGTTTGTATGTTCTGATGACGTGCTAACTTTTTTTTTCTGACTGAAGCCATCTTAGAGAGAAGCTGGACTGCTTTCTCTCTTCTTCTTGTTCTTCTTGCTAGACTTTGTTACTGCAACAATGTAACGTCTTTGCTGAGGTGGAGTGAAGTTCAACTTACTCCACTGGATGTAATGCTTGCTATGGATTTATACTCTGCACATGGACTGTAACTAGGAAATGTATACTCTGTAGAACTTTACTTGCTAAGTGAATAAACAGGTAGAATTAGACCTGTGGTGTTACAGAGTGTTTCCTGACTCCATGGATTAATCTGCAACGGAGAAGCTGGAGGCAGTCTGACAACAGGGCAGACTGGGCTGGTTAACTGGCACAACACGCTGCACGCTGCGTGGGGGGAGGTGAGATCTGGAAGATCTGTGTGTGGAATTTCAGGCGTCTGCTGGCACACAGACAAGATTATAAATCTCCCAACCTGCACACACTCTGCACATGCGCCAACAGGGTTATGGGCCCAGACGGAACCAGAACGGAACCAGTCCAGAACCAATCTGGAACCAGATTGGACCAGAACCAGAACCAGAGCGGGTCGGTACCAAAACTGGGACCTGTTTGGCAACAGCTTCGACTCCGGTGATTGCAGTGATTAATGGCAGAGGAGGAAGACATCAAGGAAGAACTATCTCCTGGTCCTTCAACCGGTAAGGGGGAAGAAAGGGGAGAGAATCTGTTGGCTGACACAGACAGCTTGCAGGCAAGTTCCAAGGCCGAGAGTTTAGAGGGAGAGAGTGAGGCTGAAATTTCTGGGGAGGAGCAGGAGGAGAATCCCCCGGTCACAGAAATGGCAGCTGCACAATCCCTCAATCCACAGACTGTGGAGAAATTGTCTGGATCGAACTATGTGCTGTGGAGTTTTCAGATGCAGCATTATTTAACCCATGCGGGACACTGGTCTGTAGTAACACAGGATCCAGTTGCAATGGGTGGTCAAGCTTAATCTTTGTGGAATTTACAAAGTGCAGCTTTTTCTGCTTCAAGCTGGAGAAATGGCTTGTGGAGATAGCAGAATGGAAAAGCAACAGGGAAAGAAAAACAATTCTGGCCGTAAATTTGCAGAAAGCCAGGCTGACGTGGCAAACAGCCAAGCTGCAAACAACAAGCAGGGAGTAACCCAAGCCGCTGCTTTAAAAGTGAAAAAATGCTTCACTTGTGGATCTACAACTCATCTGAAAAAAGATTGTAAGGTCAAACGGAAAAAGACAAAAAACAAACAGGAAACAACAAGCACACCTGAGGAGGCAGTTAAAACGGGCAAAAGTTTGATTGCACGGGTGGGGGTTTCTGATGTTTGGGTCTTAGACTCTGGAGCTTCTCATCACATGACTAACTCCAGGAATGTATTTCAATCTCTGGAAGAAGGTGGATGTCCAGGTCAGCACGTGGAATTAGCTGACGGGAAACGTATAAATGTTTCAGCAGCAGGAACAATTGAATTTACTACTTTGGGTCAACAAAGGGCATTATTTGTTCCGGAACTGGACACAAATCTGATAAGTATTTCCCAATTAGCTCAAATTGGCTATGAAATGTATTTTTCAGACAGCACATGTGTGATTTCACGTGAAGGGACAGTCTGTGCAAAAGGTGATTTGCAGAATTCTCTGCATGTTATAAATCCATTTGTAACACATGATGAGAGTGTGAAGTATGCAAATTGTAAACCTCATGATAATTGTGTGCATTTATTCCATAAACGTTTTGCGCATGCTAATTACAGGAGCATCGAGAAGATGCCGGGTCTGTGTGAGGCAGGGATGTTGAAGAGTCCTTGGTCTCGAGTCACGAGTCGAGTCACGAGTCTTTGGACCCGAGTCTCGAGTCCGAGTCCTTGGTCCAAAATGGTGACTCACGAGTCACGAGTCACTTCCAAAGCTGACTCCACAAGTCCCTATTAAAATCAATGGGGTTTTTTCCCAACAAAGTAAGGCTACTTCAGATGTGTGGTTTAAATAAATTCTAGGCACAAGTGTGCCTTTTTATTTCAAAACTCTGCAACTGATTTTGGCAAGAACAGACCAGGTAGAAAAAACCAAAATAACCAGGCAGGCAGAGGAGGCAGGGAACCCCAAAGCAGGCAGGCAGAGGCCTTTGTCTTGGACAATTCAACTGTTGAACTGGTCAAGAAGGGACCAGGCAGGCAGAAGAGGCTGGGAACCCCAGACAGGCAGGCAGAGGCAGCCAAACCCAAAATGTCTGAAAGGTTGCATTTTAGAAAAATGATTTTAAAAAATAAACTTGCTGTACTTCCTAAAACTGATCCATGTTGCATTTGAAGAACATGATTTTTTCTAAATGTTTGGCCCCCATTCTGGAACGGTGAGATCTCATCACAATTCCACCCTCACTGAACACCCGCTCCACTGGTGATGAACTTGCTGGAACCAGAAATACACTCAGAGAAGCCACAGAGTAATCTCAGGTCCTTCTTCTGCCTCTCCCAAGTACACAACACATCAATCAAAATAAATCTTGACACACTGTTGGGGCTGCACTCCTGGTAGCCGTCCATAGTGGCCGAGCAGCGGCACACCTCACTTCCATGCGCTCTTCGCAGGCAATCACGCTCCTCTCCACTCCTTCTGGCACAGCCCAGGGATGTTGAAGAGTCCTTGGTCTCGAGTCCCGAGTCGAGTCTCGAGTCCCATTAAAAATATTGGGACTCGAGTCTGAGTCGAGTCAGAGGGGGGACTCAGTCTGACTCACGAGTCGAGTCCTCGAGTCCGAGTCCCCATCCCTGGTGTGAGGGCATGAAAATGAAACCTTGTTCTAATTATGTGGAATGTGAAGTATGCAGTCAGGCAAAGTCACACAGGACTAACATTCAGAAACACAGTGATAGAGTGAGCACAAGAATATTTGAGCTGGTACACTCTGATGTTGCTGGGCAATTTCAGGAAAGCTATGGGGGAAATAGGTACTATATGACTATTATTGATGATTTTAGTAGATTTGGATTTGTTTATCTTCTGCAGCATAAATCTCAGGTTCGAGAGAGATTTGAATCATTTGTGAAATGGGCTGGTAACAGGTTCAAACAATACCCCATAGGTGAATTGCTCACAGATGGTGGGGGAGAGTACATAAGTACAAAATTCAAGAAATTCTTGGAAAGTGAGGGCATTGGACACAAAATCACAGCCCCAAACTCACCGTTTCAGAATGGTGTAGCTGAAAGGCGCAACAGAACACTCCAAGAAATGATGAGGGCTCAATTAGCTGACTCACAGTTGAAAAACCATTTCTGGGGGGATGCACTTTCAAATGCTAACTATTTGCTGAACAGATTACCTAACACCACAACTGAGAAAACTCCATATGAAATGTTTCATGGGAGGAAGCCAAAGATAGCACACGTGCGAATTTTTGGATGCAAATGTTTTGTTCATATACAGGCTAGAAGCTTTGAATGTTTTCTGCTGGGGTATGATGGACAAACAAAAGGTTACAGGCTGTGGTCACCACAACACAGAAAGGTAATTTTAAGCAGAGATGTGATTTTTCATGAGCAAACACATGAAAAGAAACAGCTGGTAGAATTGCCAATGCATTCAATGGCTAAGACACAGCTGGAGGTTTCTGAAACAGAACAGGCCACTGGGCAGATATCTGGGGAACAGGAGGGAGGTGAACAATCTCTAAGGCGTTCAACCCGAGAACGTAAAACACCTGTTAGATATCAGGATGAATTCCAAAGTGGGAAAACTGTTGTACATAAAGCTCTCAAAATAGCTTTAGAACGTAGAACCTCAAAGTTTTGAGGAAATCCAGGGCATGGAACCAGTAGTGAGAAATGATTGGTTTGAAGCCATGCAGGATGAAATCAATGCCATGCATGTTAACAAAACATGGAGTCTGGTATCTTTACCTGTGGCGCGAAAGGCCATCACCTGTAAATGGGTGTAAAAGGTGAAAACGAATCACCAGGGGCAGGTGGAAAGGTACAGGGCAAGACTCGTGGCAAGAGGGTTTGCACAAAAGCATGGAATAGATTTTGATTCCGTGTTTGCACCAACAACAAGGTATGCAACTGTAAGATTGTTGTTGAAATTGGCAGCACAAAGAAAAATGATGGCATTTCATTTTGATGTAAAAACTGCTTTCCTATATGGTGATTTACAAGAGGAAATCTACATGGTGCAACCAAAAAGTTTTGTAGAAAATCCCAGTCTTGTATGTCGAATGCACAAATCCATATATGGGCTGAAACAAGCAGCAAGGTGCTGGAACCAAAAACTAGACAGAGTTTTGATTAGTTTGGGATTCAAACAAAGCAAGGCTGATCACTGTCTGTACACATGTCACACAGAACTGGGACATTGGGTGTATTTGTTAGTCTTTGTTGATGATATATTACTGATAACAGAATCAGTACGTCAAAAAGACAAAATTGCAAAAGAATTGCAAGCACACTTTGAACTGAAAGATCTAGGTTTGGTACAACACTATCTTGGAATGCAATTATCCCAGGATGAGGAAGGTTCTTTCTTGGTTGAACAAAGTGGGAAAATTCAGAAATTGCTGGAGATTCATGGATTGGAGAATTGTAACCCAGTTACCACTCCAATGACTCTTGAATATCAAAAACACACAGATAACACTGAATTTGAGGATACTGGAAAATATCAGAGTGTTATTGGAAGTCTGCTGTATTTGGCAAATGTGAGTAGGCCAGACATCAGCAATGCTGTGAACATACTTAGCAGGAAAACGCAAAATCCTTCTATGTATGATTGGCTAGCTGTGAAACGTGTGTTAAGATATTTAAAAGGTTCCATGAATTGCACTGAAATTGTCATCACACACAGAGGGAGGTTTTTGTGTGTACACTGATTCTGATTGGGGAGCTGCAACAGATAGAAAGTCCACAAGTGGGACTGTGATCATGTATAATGAAAGTCTAATTGACTGGTATACACGAAAACAATCTTGTGTGGCTGTATCTAGTGCAGAATCTGAATTCATCAGTTTATCTCAAGCATGCAATGAGATTGAATGGTTCAAACAATTGTTTACTGATCTGAAATTACCAGTAGATAAGGCTGTTACAATTTTTGAAGACAACCAGGCTTGCATAAGCATGGTACAGAATGAAAAATGTAGGCCAAGAACCAAGCACATTGATGTTTGTTACTCTCATGTAAAGGACTGTGTGCAGAAAGGGTGGGTAACACTCAAATACTGTGCAACACGGGACATGATGTCAGATCTTTTCACGAAACCATTGCCTGTAGTAAGACACAGGAAGCTAATGACGGCGCTAGGCCTCATTGAGCAAATGTGAAACAAGATGTACTCAGCTTGTGGGGGGATGTTGTGATATGTATCACTTCACCAGCTGCAGCACATTGTTTACACATGGAAGGGACAGAATGGCGAGGTAAACAGGTTTGTTATGTCTTTCTGGAATCTCGTGTTTTCGCATGGGCAACTAGACTGTGAGAAACAATATGAGCTGGTCACATGGTTTGTATGTTCTGATGACGTGCTAACTTTTTTTTTCTGACTGAAGCCATCTTAGAGAGAAGCTGGACTGCTTTCTCTCTTCTTCTTGTTCTTCTTGCTAGACTTTGTTACTGCAACAATGTAACGTCTTTGCTGAGGTGGAGTGAAGCTCAACTTACTCCACTGGATGTAATGCTTGCTATGGATTTATACTCTGCACATGGACTGTAACTAGGAAATGTATACTCTGTAGAACTTTACTTGCTAAGTGAATAAACAGGTAGAATTAGACCTGTGGTGTTACAGGTAGAGTGTTTCCTGACTCCATGGATTAATCTGCAACGGAGAAGCTGGAGGCAGTCTGACAACAGGGCAGACTGGGCTGGTTAACTGGCACAACACGCTGCATGCTGCGCGGGGGGAGGTGAGATCTGGAAGATCTGTGTGTGGAATTTCAGGCGTCTGCTGGCACACAGACAAGATTATAAATCTCCCAACCCGCACACACTCTGCTCACGTTCCAACAAATGTATCATAAAGAGGTATAACAAAGACGTTATAAAATGATTCAAAAAATGGAAGAGCAAGAAGAGAATCTTAAGATAGTTTGGGATACAGATTTTGAGGAGGAAATAGTGAAAGAAGAGTGGAATAAGATATGGGATAGGTGTACAGTAATACCTTGGATTACGAGCATAATTCGTTCCAGAACCATGCTCGTGATCCAAAATACTCGTACATCAAAGCGAGTTTCCCCATTAGAAATAATGGGAACTCCCGATTCGTTCCGCAACCATTTAATCACTGCTTTGCCCCATGAAGGGAGCCGGCAAAGCAGTGATTAAATGGTTCTGGAATGAATCAGCGGAGTTCCCATTATTTCTAATGGGGAAACTCGCTTTGATGTGCCGGCTCCCGGGGTCCCGGCCGCACCTCACCTGCCTCCACTCGCTCTGCCAGGAGTGTCCAGGAGGCAGGGGCTTCCCTTGAGGCGCGGAGCGGCTGGGCTTGGCCACCACCTCGCGCTGCTGCGCCGGCCGGCCGAGTGTCCAGGAGGCGGGGGCTTCCCTGGAGGCGCAGCGTGGCCGGGCTTGGCCGCTGCCTCGCGCTGCTGCGCCAGCCGGCCGCATAGCCAGGAGGCGGGAGCTTCCCTTGAGGCGCATCTCCCTGCCTGGGAGCCGGCACGTGCTTTGCCGCTCGCAGGGAGATGCGTGGATCCGCTCCAGCTACCGTTGCAAGCGGCAGCTCACGGAGAGGCGAGCTGCCCACGCCGCCTGTGGTCCCGTCGCGTCACATCCGGCCCCATCATTGACGGGGCCGGATGTGACGCGACGGGACCACAGGTGGCGCGGGCGCTGCTTGCGACGGTAGAAAGCAGCTCCATTCTTCGGCTTGTGCCTTCATTCTTCGGCTCCCTGCTTGGGAGCAGGCAAAGCGGTAGCGCCAGGAGCCTCCAAGCACCCCGTGGAGGTGAAGCGAAGGCGCCCCGGCCGTCGCTCGCTCTGCGTGCGCCTCGCGCTGCCGCTTTGCCTGCTCCCTGCCTGGGAGCCAGCAAAGCGGCAGCGCGAGGCGCACGCAGAGCGAGTGACGGCCGGGGCTCCTTCGCTTCACCTCCACGGGGTGCTTGGAGACTCCTGGTGCTGCCGCTTTGCGCGAGGCGCATGCAAGCTTTGCCGGCTCCCAGGCAGGGAGCTGAATGGAGGCACAAGCCGAAGAATGGAGCTGCCCACTAGTGTGCCTCTGCGTGTGCCTCGCGCTGCCGCTTTGCCGACTCCCAGGTGATGGCAGCGCGGGTGGCTCGCTGAGGGGAGGCGAGCCGCCGCTGGAAAATAAAAGGGAGCCACATAGAAAAGGGAGCCGCTTCAGGATGCGACGGGGCCGGGTATGGCAGCGCGGGCGGCTCGCCGCAGAGAGGCGAGCCGCCGCTGGAAAAGAAAAGGTGGGGAGCGGCGGGAGCGCCTCCACGCATGGAGCCGGCAGTGCTTTACCGGCTCCCTGGCAGGGAGCCGCGGAGGCCAGGCATGGGCGCTCACTCTGCGCCGCCAGAGCCGGCAGCGAGTAACCTGGTGTGCTCGTTTTGCAAGACCTCGCTCGTTTAGCGAGTCAAAATTTTTGCTCGTCTTTCAAAATGCTCGCACACCGGGTTACTCGTAATCCAAGGTATTACTGTATACTGAAAACTATGTCAATAAGGATAAAGGAGAATTTTTATAAACTTATTTGGAGATGGTACCTGACTCCGGAGAGATTAAATAAAATAGATAATAATTGTTCGGCAATGTGTTGGAGAGGTTGCCAGGAGCTAGGTACGTATGCTCATATGTGGTGGAGCTGTAAAATGTATTGTATTTTTGGAACAGAATTTTTGAAGAAATATCAGAAATTATTGGTATTACTTCAGAGGTCTGTCCTAAATTAGCATTGTTATTAATAACGGAGGTGTCTTGTTCTCCAGATGTTAAAGAACTACAGTAATACCTTGGATTGCAAGTAACTTGGTTTGAGAGCGTTTTGCAAGACAAGCAAATTTAAAAATATTTATTTAATTTTTTTTTACTTGAGATACAAGCGACGTCTTGCAATACAAGTACTGTAGTACGGCTTAAATTAAAAATCTCTGTACAAATTTTTTTGGGGGGATTTTGTTTTGATATAAGAATGTTTTGGATTACAAGCACGTTTCCGGAACGAATTATGCTCTCAATCCAAGGCATGACTGTAATTGTAAATTTATTAACGGCAGGAAAGATTAATGATAGCAAGGAAATGAAAAGTTCAAGAAGTTTTTTCTATTTCTGATTGGTATAAGGTGGTGTGGGATATGGCCTTAAATGATAAGTTAACTTGTAATATGTGCACCATGTCAAGATCTGACGTATTTCTGGAATTTAGGATAAAAATGGATTATAGAGATAATAAGTATTTCTTGGTCCCATGGTGATGGTACTGTATTAGTTGTATGTATTTTATTTGTGTTATTGTTTGATAAAATTTAAATAATATTTTTTTTTTTAAAAAAAGATGGAAGTATCAGCAGGCTTAGCAGAACCCCAAGCTTTCCCGAAGTACAAAAAACATTTTGGGTGGGGGGAAACCCTACCATGGTCGGGGGGAAAACACAGAACAGCCCAATGAGAACTAAGCATGCTTAGTGGCTACAGAATGCTGAATGACCGTAGGAGCGGAGAAAATGTAAAACAGAGGGAGGGAGAATGTGACATGGAGTATCCTACTAAAGGTTATGGCTGGCTGGTTGGAACCCTTGTAACTCATCTGCTGAGGGAACTGCACTGGCTTCCTATTAACTACTGAGCCAGGTTTAAGGTTCTGGTACTAGGGTACAAAACCCTGAACAACTTGGGACCAGGATACCTGAGAGAGCACCTTCTCCTTTACCAACCTGCCCGGTTACGGAGGGCATCGGAGGACATTCTCCTTGTGTTTCCACATGGACCTATGGCCCGATTGGAGTCTACCTGGAGAAGAGCCTTCAGTGTGGTGGCTCCACTTCCATGGAACTCCCTGCCTCTGGAGCTCAGGCAGGCTCCGACACTCTGATGTTTTCGGCGCCTGCTAAAGACACCCTTGTTCCAGGAAGCCTTTCTTGTTGACCAGCAATGGTTTTAAATGTTATCCTGTTTTTTTAATTGTGGAGAGAAAGCTGGACTAGACACACACACACACCGCTGCACACTCCATTATGTTTTATAGACTGTTCTTGTTTATGGTGAAGTTCTTATCTGAATACTTTGGCACGCTCAATTAAAGGTGTTATAAACTAAACCCTGCCTGTGTGCTGTAAGCTTTCGCCCTGTGTCTTTTGATAGCGGTTGCCCTCAGTTCACCTGGGAACCGCTTAAAGGGAGTTTTTTCAGTGCCGGTTAACCCGTTAACTCCTGAACTCGCGCAAAAGGACCGGTGGCGGTCCTTCACATTAATGCATTGTTTTTATTCTTTTTATCTGTTTTATCTTTTTATTGTTCACCACTCCAGAATCTGCCTAGATATGGAGCAGTATACAAATACTGCAAATAAATAAATAAATCCTGAACAGGAGCACTCCATACTGCAACCTTTTGTAGCAGGTCACACTTGTTTCTCCTCTGTGGATCCTTTCATGCGAATTTTGAAATGTGCTTTGATCAGAGCCCGTTCCCACACTCCAGATAATTTATACAGTTTTATTACATCTCATACACACTATTTACAATTAAACTATTCAAAGCACCCCACTAAAACATACAATTGAAACCACCAATGAATGGCAAAAAAAACCCTTCCAGAGTTCCAGAGAGAATGAAGTGACCAATGGAAAGATGTTCCCTCTTCTAGCTACCTTCTGTGATTCAGGAATCCCGGGATCCTGAAGTAAAAGCCACATCTGTTGACATAAATGTATGCATGTCTAATCTATGACATCTTACAGGGATACCACAAGATGTGTGTTAGTTCTTAAGATGCCACCAGACTTTTTGCGGGATTTGCTGAAAAGACTAACAAGGCCACCCCTGTGTTAAGCATTGGAGGAGGTTCATGGGGAAGTTTCCCCTCCACATGGATTCTCTGATGTAAAGTCAGGTTTGTGCTTTGGCTGAAGCTCTTTCCGCACTCTGAGCATGTATATGGTTTCTCCCCCGTGTGGATTCTCTTATGCCTAATAAGACTTGATTGATCACGGAAGCTCTTGTTACAGTCGGAACACGTATAAGGCCTCTCCCCTGTGTGCATCCTTTGGTGTGCACTAAGACTTCCCCTGTGACTGAAGCTCTTTCCGCATTCCAAACATTTATACGGCTTCTCCCCTGTGTGAACTCTCTGGTGCTGAATAAGGCTTGGCTTGTCAGAGAAGCTTTTGCTGCAGTCCGAGCATCGGTGTGGTTTCTCCCCTTTGTGGATCTTTTGGTGCCTGAGGAAGTTTGTGCTCTTGTTGAAGCTCTTTCCGCACTCCGAGCATTGGTACGGCTTCTCCCCCGTGTGGATTATTTGATGTGAAGCAAGATGGGCACTCTGAATGAAGCTTTTCCCACATTCCAAGCACTGGTATGGCTTCTCCCCTGTGTGGATTATCTGATGTGATGTGAGGTGTGCACTCCGACCGAAGCATTTACCGCATTCCAAGCATTTATACAGCTTCTCCCCTCTTGGCATTCTCGGATATTTAGTAAGACTCGACCGATCGGAAAAGCTCTCACTCGAGTACGAGCACTGATATCGCATATCACTTGCCTGGATAGCTTCATGTGATTGAAGAGTTGTACTATGAGGGAACTTCTCCCCACGCTCCAGGTATATATATGAGCTCTCCCCTTCCTGGAGCATTTCACATTCGATAAGGTTTCCACTTTCACTGAAGCTTTTTCGAAAAATTATGCTTTTATTTGATTCCTCCTCACTGTTAATTCTCCGGTGATCACTGAGGCATGACTCTGTTCTCTTTTCTTCCTGATTTTCTTGCAGGACTGAGATTACACGGAAGTCTCCAATCTGACCAGGGATGGATTTGTCCCTCCTCTCCTCCATGTGGTTTCCCTCTTGGCTTGTTGGTCCATCTTGACTCCAAACTTCCAGTTTTTCACGTTCATCTTTTTCTGACAAATCTCCACATGGGTGCTCACTTGTGCACTTGTGCTCACTTTTCCACTCATCACCTGTTGGAATTAAAGTAGAATCCCAGTAAGAACCCAAGGCAAAATACTTTGAAGTGTTAAATCTTCTAAAATATAGGTGTGCTTTAACCAGGGTCGGCATCAAGGGTAGGCATGGTCGGGCACCTGCCAAGGGCCGACACCCCAGCAGGGGCCCACTGACAAGAGCCCACTGGAGCCTGCTTGTTCTCCCGCCTCTCACTCTAGCCCAGGCAACAGCAGTAGTGACAAGGAGGAGTAGATGTCACTGCCTACTTGCTCACGGGTTCTCTGCCTGTCAAGCAAGCAAGTGGTAGCAATGTTGAGGAAGAAGATGAGGGGCAATAGCAGCTGGTGACAATGGTAGTGAGAAGGTAGACTCACTGGGCAGGTTTGGACGACACGACAACCTACGCTGCGGAACAAGTCACGTAGAGTGGGTTGATTGCCTGAGGGCCCATGATGTGCCTGACAGACAAATGGGCACATTGTGGGTCCTTGCCCACCTCCCTCCTTGGTCCGGAGGTATCCCAGGGGACCCCAAGGGAGAAACTAGTCTTCCCCCCATCCCTGTTGCTGCGGCAACCCACCTGGCAAGAGCAGCAAAATCCGTTTGCTGCTCTTGCCAAGCAGCTAGTGGGTGAGCGCTGCTGTCAGCCACCCCCAAAGGGCCCAAGCAGCACTTGTGGGTGGCTGTCAGAGGCTTCCCCCACTCCCTGCCACCTCAGCCCTTTGGGGCTGGTGGTGGTCGTGTGGGGCAGAGATCGCTACCGCCGGCTATGCATAGTCAGGGTGCTTTCAGGGTCACCGTGGCAGCGAGGAGTGGGGAAAAGACTTGTTCCTCCCAAGGTGTACCCTGGGATACCTGCAGGAGGGCTGAGGAGGTGGGCATGGATCCACAATGTGCCCAATTGTTTGTCTGGCACATTAGTGGCCCCTCAATCAACCCACGTTGCGTGGCTTGTTCCGCAGTGTGGGTGGGTTGTCGTGTCATCCGAACCTGCCCACTGAAGGAGGGGGGCCACTGAGGGTGCCTTGCCCAAGGGCCCTCCAAAACCTGGAACTGGCACTGGCTTTAACATTTGCTAGGTTCAATGTTCGATCCTCCATACAGCTACAAGGAAGATTTCAGGGTACTCCTTTTGTGGCAGATTGATGTCCTTTTGGGATAGGAGAAGTCGAGCCTGTTAAACACACCTTTTTAGACTGTCCATTTTATGCAGAGATCAGATTGAAATTACTGTTATATCTAAGAAAATGATCAAGGGGCTGGAGCAAGTCCTCTATGAGGAAAGCGTGAAGAAAAGCTGGGAGGCCTGCTCTTTCTTTAGAGAGGCCAGTGTAAATAGTAAGCTGACTGTAGAAATAATTTTCCTAGTAGAAGTAGTTGTACCATACTCCATGGGCCAGATGGCTCTTTCCCTTATCTTGGGGAGTTACCGCGCCTCGCCCTCAAGGCCGTTTGTCCAGGAGTGCAAGAAGAATTTACAGCTGGGGCCCATTAAGAGGGCAAGAGAGATTTACAGCTGAAACCCATTAGGTGAGATCTTGGGCGATGAGGTAACTGGGCATGGCCAGAGTGCCCTGGATTGGCCAGAGATGATCAGGCCATAGTCTGGGGTGGGGGGGATATAGGAACGTTCATTCAGAGACTCTGTGTCTTTTCTTCTGGCCCGGTGATGCAAAGGGCGGAGGGGGCTGCTGCTTAGGCAGGGCCCTGTGGAGATCGACCCCCTGGCGGAGTGGACTGACCTGGGTATCCGTGGGTAAAGTAGTTTTGTTGTTTTGGTAGCTCTGTTGTGTGTATCAGAGTAGCTTTGTATTTTGTTTTCTCCCTTCCCTTCTTCCCACCTCTTATTTTACCTATTCCCTTTTAACAACAGGGTTGTTGTGAGGATAAAATGGAGAGGAGGAGGAGGATGATTATGTAAGCCGCCTTGAGTTCCTTGTAGGAAAACAGGCGGGGTATAAATGTAATAAATAAATAATCCTAAATAAATTTCTTGTGTTTTAACCCTGAGTGGTGTGAGCAGTTTTCTCTATTGATTCAGTGCCAAATCCATACCTTGACCAAGGGCAGAGGTTTTGTACTTGTTGGGTCCAGGGCAAGGGCGGCAAGGGTTGGTACAAGTCCTTCACAGAAAGGATACAGCATTTGAGGCTCTTATCTTAGAAAAAAAGGCAAGTAAGGGAATGGGGGGAACATGATAGAGATATATAAAACTATGCATGGTGTGGAGAAAGTGGACAGGGAGACATTTTTCTCCTTCTCTCCTTATCCTAGAACCCAATGGGGTCATCTCATGAAGCTGGTTGGTGGGAGATTCAGGACAGACAAAAGGAAGGACTTCTTCACACAGTGCAGAGTTAAGCTACGGTATTTGCTGCATGAGATGTAGTGATGGCTGCCAACTTAGATGGCTTTAAAGGGGGACTGGACAAATAGATGGAGGAGAAGGCTCTCAATGGCTACTGGTCATGATCAGTGCTGTAGTGGTCATTTAGGAAGTGCAGGTGCTCATCATGACAGTTCCCATAGCCACGCCCCTGAGGAGAGTCCAAAATTGCAGCCAGCTGTGTTGATCCAAATCAACAAGCCAGTTCTAGGAATTTTCATATCCACCAGGAGCAGATTTTTTTTTTAAAAAAAGCTAATCAGTCTTAACTGCCCAATCAAGACCAAGCCACCTCAAATACTTTGCATTGCAACAAGGGACAATATATTGTGGCTGGGAAAATTTATTTCCCCCCAGCTACTCTGAGGATTGTAGCTAAGCTCAGAGGGAACAGGGATGCCTGAGCGGGCTGGCAGATGATGTCAACGTCCCTGCTAATAAAAAAGTGCTGCATCCCTGTGAGCCCTGCTTCCACTACACCACCAGACATGATGGCTATAAATTCCCTCCAGTACTGGAGGCAGTGACTGGGTTCAGACAACACAATAACCCACACTCAAGGGTTGAGTATGGGTTGAGTGTGGGTTGTTGTTGAACCGTGGGTTATCGTGTTGTCTAAACCCAGCCGAGATAACACACCATGGTGAACAACCCACAGTTCACAACCCAACAGTGAACCCTGGGTTCTCTTCATGGGTTGTTTGTGGTTAATAAGTAATGGCTTGTTATCTCGGCTGGGTTCAGACAACACGATAACCCACATTTCAACAACAATCCATGTTTCAACAACAACCCACACTCAACCCTTGAGTGTGGGTTATCGTGTTTTCTGAACCCAGTCAGTACATCTCTGAATACCTATTTCTGCAGAACATGGGCAGGAGGGTGCTTTTGCACTCATGTCCTTCTTGTGGGCTTACCTTTGGGGCATCTGACAGGTCACTGTAGGAACAGAATGCAGGACTAGATGGCCCTTTGGCCTGTTCCGGCATGGATATTCTTATACCCTTTCCCTTTTCTCACTCTATTTCATTGTCCTATCTAAGCCAACCAGAGAAGAAACAGAGTGAGGATGGGGAGACTCCATGGGCCAGAAATCCCCCTACTCAGATCATCAAAGATTTTGGCTATTCTAAGGGACAGCCCTTGAAATGTTTGTGGAAAAGAGAAGGAGAAGCCCCCTTCAGAACTCCCCAAAACTCAAGGACAAAAGCGATGTCTTCTCTTACCCAATAGGATGGCCTCCCCGTCATCACTTTCATGCTTGGTCTCCACACACGGCTGCCTCTGCTGGCCGTCAGGTGGAGTCTCGCCTGCTTCAGAGCAACTGATCATCCCCGATGATACCTGTAATAGCAGAGGGAGGATTCTGTCAGTGGAGAGCTAAACAGAAGGGCCTGATCTTGTTCCCTACCCTGCACTTAGGAGGCTCTTTGCCACTTATTGGGGATGGGGCGGGCAGGGGAGAAACAAAGGAAAATATAGCAACATTTTAGAGCTCTCCTGGGCGGAGGGCAGATGAAAAAGGCAGGATCACCCTGGCTCAACAGTGTTACATTCAACAATGACTGGGTTCAGACAACACAATAACCTACACTCAAGGGTTGAGTGTGGGTTGCTGTTGAAACGTGGGTTTATCATGTTGTCTGAACCCAGCTGAGATAACAAGCCATTTATTTATTTATTTATTTATTTATTGTATTTCTGGACCGCCTATCTGGCCGGCAAACCGGCCACTCTGGGCGATGTACAACATGATAAAATACATTTAAAATACATGATATAAAGTATATTTAAAACAGTATAAAACAGTATAACTTTAAAATCTTAACCCACCCCATATTCCCACCTGAATAACCATGTTTTTAGTGGGTGGCAGAAGCTCAACAGAGAGGGGGCATGGCGGATGTCACTAGGGAGGGAGTTCCACAGTATGGGGGCCGCCACAGAAAAGGCCCTCTTCCTAGTTCCCACCAGTCTAGCTGCTCTGACTGAAGGGACAAGGAGAAGGCTGTCTGTGGCAGATCTCGTTGAGCGGCCTACTTGGTGTTGCTGGAGACACTCCTGCATGGTGCCATGGTGAACAACCCACAGTTCACAACCTGTCCAGCTTGAAGCTGGCCGGCAGCCAACAACTGGCTTGCTCTGGGAGCGTTGCCAATGGAACAGGAGAAGATAATGGACGCTGTTTCGCCTTCAGAGGAATGAAGTAGATAAACACATAGTCAGCCTGTCCAAAGAGTTGTTAGCTGGTAAAGTTCTTACAAAAGCCCAAGGATCAAGCAAAGCCGTTGTCAGGGTCAGTCCAGGGTCAAGTCCAAGAGTCCAGGGAGCAAGGCAAGGTTCAGGAGCAGGGCCAGGAATCAGAAACAAGAGTCAAGGAAGACGTCATTTCCTGATACCCTGCCCTTGGCAAGTGAGCGTTTTTATCCTGCTTGCAGCCAAGGCACACCCGACCCCCAGCTGGAGCTCATTAGCAGCAGGCTGATCATAAAAGCCTCACACAGCTGACTTCTTGGCTTGTAGCTGGATGCTGCGTCTGGATACCTGTGCCTGCTCCTGCCGTCTCATCCTCCTGCATTCTTGAGGACTCGGGGGCTGCACCATCTCTGCAGCTGAGTCTGACTCCTGCCATGCTGGGGAACTCCCATGGGTCATTCCAGAGGGTTCTGCCAGCTCCTGGTTGGCACCGTCTTGAGCAGTAGTCCCTGAACTCTGCTCCTGAGGAATGTCCAAGGGGCTGGGTGAGTTGTACTCGTCCTCAGAGGATGACTCCAGGAGGGGGGTCATGACACAACCCAACAAACCATGGGTTCTCTTCATGGGTTTTCGTAGTTAACAAGCCATGGTTTGTTAGTATGACTGGATTCAGACAAATGCAGCAGGAATGGCCTAGCACTTTTTGAACTCAGGGGTCCCCAACCTTTCTGGGTAGGTGGGCACATTTGGAATTTTGAGGAAGTGGCATGGGAACCCGGATGATGTTAATAACTACAGGCCAGTAGCTAATATCCCATTCCTTGGCAAGGTGCTTGAGCAGGCGGTTGCTGGTCAACTCCAGGCACTCTTGGATGAAACGGACTATCTAGAACCTTTTTAATATGGATTCAGGCCTGGTTTTGGAATGGAAACTGCCTTGGTCGCCCGGTGGGATGACCTCTGCCAGGAGAGGGACAGGGGGAGTGCGATCCTGTTGATTCTCTTGGACCTCTCAGTGGCTTTCGATACCATCGACCATGGTATCCTTCTGGATAGGTTGTCTGGGTTGGGAGTTGGAGGCACTGCACTCCAGTGGTTCCGATCCTACTTGGGCGGCCGATTCCAGAAGGTGGTGCTGGGGGATTACTGCTCTGTCCCTTGGCAGTTATGCCATGGTGTGCCACAGGGTTCTATTATATCCCCCATGCTGTTTAATATCTACATGAAACTATTGGGAGAGGTTATCTGGAGGTGTGGGCTGAGGTGCCATCAATATGCAGATGACACCCAGCTCTATCTCTCCTTTTCATCTAATCCAGGTGAGGCAGTGGCTGTTCTGAATCAGTGCCTGGCCACGGTAATGGACTGGATGAGGGCTAGTAAACTGAGACTCAATCCAGATAAGACGGAGGTACTGTTAGTGGGTGGTTTGTCTGCCCAGCTAAATGATATTCAACCAGTTCTGAATGGCCCCTGAAGGATCAGGTTGGTAGTTTGGGGGTGCTCTTGGATTCACAACTGTCACTCGAGGCACAGGTGAACTCGGTGGCACGCAGCACCTTTTATCAGTTTAGGCTGATATACCAACTACGTCCTTATCTGGACAGACATAGCCTAGCTACAGTTATCCATGCTCTGGTAACCTCTCGTTTGGATTACTGCAATGCGTTATATGTGGGGCTGCCTTTGAAAACGGTCCGGAAACTTCAGCTGGTCCAAAATAGGGCAGCGAGATTGTTAACGGGGACTGGCTGGCGTGAACATATTATGCCAGTGCTTTCTCATCTGCACTGGCTGCCAGTCTGTTTCCGGGCCCGATTCAAAGTGCTGGTAGTAACATTCAAAGCCCTAAACGGCTTGGGACCAGGGTATCTGAAGGATCGTCTCCTCCCATGTGTACCTACCCGGACACTAAGATCTTCATCAGCAGTCCTTCTCCGAGAGCCCCTGCCAAAGGAAGTGAGGCAGGTGGCTACCAGGAGGAGGGCCTTTTCTGCTGTGGCACCCCGGATATGGAATGAGCTCCCCAAAGTGGCTCGCCTGGCGCCTACATTGTACTCTTTCTGGTGCCAGGTGAAGACCTTTCTACTTTCCCAGGAATTTTAATAATTTTAATCATCTTAATCATTTTAATCTTGTATTTGTTTTTAACTCTGTTATTGTAACTGCTGCTGCTAGCTCTGCTGTTTGTTTTTAATCTGTGGTTTTAAATTTTATATTTACTATATTATATTGTATTTTATGGTTTTAACTGTTGTAAACCACCCAGAGAGCTTCGGCTATTGGGCGACATAAAAATGTATTAAATAAATAAATAAATAAATAAACTCTCACAAAATGGCTGCCATGGGCAGTGTAGGGGGGGCTTGCGCATTCATAAAATGGCTGCCATGGTGGGCGCGGCTGGTCACAGAACACTCATTTCCCGGAAGGCAAACTGGTGATGCTAAAAAGAAAAGTAACATGCCCAAGAACCTAAGTACAAGGCAAGAGTGGAGTGCGAGCTCTAAAACACAAAGCCACTCTTTTGAACCAAAATAAAGATGGATCTTGAGGGCAGTGCTTTGCTTTGCAGTGTGCCAACCATCCAGTTTATATATATATATATATATATACACACACGCGCACACACACACGCGCACACACACACATATATACATATACTTTAAAAAATCATATATAAAATAAAAAGCCTGGTGAGCATGAAGAGAGGCCCACAGGAACCACATCGGAGACCCCAGTAGATTATATTAATATAATATAATATAATATAATATAATATAATATAATATTATTATTATATATTATAATACTATATTATTACTACTACTACTACTACTTTTATTATTATTATTTTCATTTCTATACTGCCCAACAGCCGAAGCTCTCTGGGCAGTTCACAACAATTCATAAGAAACACAATACAATAAAAGCAGCATAACATTTCCAATATACAGAATTTAAAACAGAATTTGTAACAATCGAAGCAGCCTAACCTACCTCACAGGGTTGTTGTGAGGATAAAATGGAGAGGAGGAGGAGGATTATGTAAGCCGCCTTCAGTTCCTTGCAGGAAAAAAGGCGGGGTATAAATGTAAGAAATAAATAAATAAATAAAACAGTTTTTTTCTAATACAAATAGACTGACATAAATGCCTCCCACATGCCACTAAATGCCACTGAATGCCATGGAGAAAAGGATAGTCTTAACCTGGCACCAAAAAGATAGCAGAGTTGGCACCTGGCAGGCTTCAGTGGGGAGATCGTTCCATAATCGGGGGACCACCACTGAGAAGGCCCTCTCCCTTGCTGCTGCCCTCCGAGCTTCCCTTGGAGGTGGCACTCAGAGGAAAGCCTTGGATGTTGAATGTAGTGCGTACACTTTACCACGGGTGCAAAGCCTCCAGCCTGTGGGGCACCCCAATCTGCAGCCAATTGGGGTTCCACCAGGGGTCAGAGTTTAGGGTCCAATCCCAGGGGGCAAGGCTTAGGCTGTAAGCCCCACCCACTGGAGAAATCCGATCTGAGATTGGAGATAACTGTGTGGGCTTCCTCTGCTGGTGTGCGGTGGCAGTAGGGATGCAGGGCGGCCTGTCAGAGAAACCATCTAAACTTTAGCATCTAAAGAAGGGTGTCCCTGCAGCACCACTGAGTCCAAAGTCTACAATGGCCTAGCTGTGCCACTCCACCACGCCTTTAAGTATCGCCTATAGGACTCTGCTCGTGACATGGGAGAACCTCGACAGGCAGAGAGCCACTCACAGAAAACAACGCCGTGAAATGACCTCACCTGTTTTCCCTCTCTCTCGAAGTCTCGCTGCCTCAGCAGAAACTGCTCTGCCAGGGCCACCGCCTGGGAACAGGTCTCCGGGCCTCGTTCTTTGACCCAGTTCTGGATCTCCAGTGGTAGGATGGCTAGGAACTGCTCCAGGATCAGCAGCTCCAGGATCTGCTCCTTGGTGTGTGTCTCAGCCTTCAGCCACAGTCGGCAAAGTTCCTGGAGCCGGCTGTAGGCTCCTCTCGGACCCTCAGCCTCCTCATAGTTGAAATGCCGAAAGTGCTGGCGCCGCTCCTCCCTTCTCAAGGCATCCGCTCGCAAGATGGCTGCCTTCACGCTCCCATAATCCTCTCTGTCTTTGACCTCCAGGCCGATAAAAGCCTGCTCAGCCTTTCCACTCAAAGCTGGCAGGAGACGGCCTACCCACTCTTCCCTGGGCCACCGGCAGGCCTCGGCCACTTGCTCGAAGGAGGCCAGGAAGGCTTTTGCATCCTCCCATGGCTCCTCCAGCAACCTGGGACTCCCCCAGCTTGACTGAGGGGATTCCACTGTCTTCAGGAATTCCTGCCACTGGGCTTCCCACTGCTGCAGGGAACCCTCATCCGGTTCCTGCTTAACCTCTTCCCCTGTTCTCATTTGCAGGAATTCCCCAATACTCCCAGCCTGGAGAACAGGAGGGTCTTTTCTTGCTCCCTGAGATAGCTCCCCTGGTACATTGCCTACGGGACCTTGCTCTGCCTTCTTCATTCCTTGGGCAACCTCACAACAACAGTGTCATGCTGCTGACAATTCTAGAATCGACTGCAGTGATCTAAGCTGTTGTGCTGTGCTTCTGTTGAGGGAACTGTGAGAGAAACGAGAGAAAAGGCTCATGAGTCCAAGTCATATGATATTGTCATCATCATTTGTTTCTAGAAAACGTTTCTACAAAAGCTTTCTAGAAAACCTTTCCAGCAAATGTTTGTAGAAAAACTTTCCAGCAAACATTTGTAAAAAAAACCTTTCCAACAAACATTTATAGGAAACCTTTCTAGCAAATGTTTCTAGAAAACCTTGCTAGAAAACCTTTCTGGAAAAACTTTGTAGGAAACGTTTCTAGAAAAACTTTGTAGTGAGCATTTTTAGAAAACCTAGAAAACCTTGCTAGCAAACTTTTCTAGAAAAACTTTCTTGAAAAACTTTCTAGCAAATGTTTCTAGAAATGTTCTCTAGAAAAATGCTTCAACTATTTCTCATAGGATTTAGTTTTCCAATCTCATTAATTTGTGCACTTTATTTCTATACTGCCCAATAGCCAAAACTCTCTGGACAGCTTCCAAAGAATAAAACCCTAAAAATACAATATAAACCATTTGTATATAAACCATTTGCATACAAAAACAGAAAGCAATATTATGCAATCAACAATAAAAATCCCTGGACCTGTTAAAATTTTGATCATATGCTGTCAAATGCTTGGGAGCAGAGTAAAATCTTGACTTGGCGCTGGAAAGATAACAATGTTGGTGCCAGGCAGACCTCACTGGGGAGTGTGTCTCACAATTGGGGGGCCATCACCAAAAAGGCCCGTTGCCATCCTCCGAACCTTCCTCAGAGGAGGCCCTTGGAAGAAAGCCTCCCCCCATTACCCTGTACCCTCTTATCTGGACACACTCTAATTTGTCAATGTCCTTCTTAAAATGTGAAGCCCAGAGCTGGACGTGACACCCCAGTTTTGGCCTGACCAGCACAGAATAGAGTGGAACTAGCTCACAGGGTAGTTATGAGAATAAAATGGAGAGGATGATGACGATGATTATGTAAGCCATCTTGGGTTCCTTGCTGGAAAAAAGGTAGGATATATAAATATAATAAAATAAATAAATAAATGAAATGATTACTTTTTGTGATCTGGACACTACGCTTCTGTCAATGCAGCCAGTGGGATGGAGTGTAGTATTTGCATTTAAAACATGTAGTTATGGGGGAGGAATAGAAAAGTAGTTTGAAACTAGATTTAGGGTCCCCCTTGAAGCTCTGAACACCTCTCCTGCTGTCCCAAGCATTGTCTTCTAAAGAGTAAGCAGTTCCCCCTGCTTTCTCTCTCCTCCACATTGCCAGAAATATTCCTGGGAATGTTTGCAAATTAATATTTATTTATTTATTATTTGATTTATACACTACCTTTCCACCAAAAGAATGGTGCTCAAGGCGGCTAACAATAGTAAGAACCAAAATGTAAAATAAAAAACTTAGTTATAACTAAAATCACAAAAACAAATTCATTAAAAAATGAATTTAAAAACCACAATTATAAAAGAAATAAAAACCAGCATCCAACCAAACGTGCCAAAGGCATGCTTGAATCAAAACATAGAAGGAGAGCAGAGAATGCCCCGACTGTGCATCCCTCAGCAGGGAGTTCCAGAGCCTGGGAGTGGCCACCAAGAAGGCCCTCTCTTGTGTCCCCACCAAACACACCTCCCATGGTGGTGGGACTGAGAGAAGGGCCTCCCCTGAAGATCTTAAAACCCGGGCAGACTCATATGGGAGAAGGCGATCTTTCAGGTAGCCTGGTCCCAAGCTGTGCACGGATTTATTGGTCATAAATCAATATGACCAATTGTGCCTGGAAACAGCTCAGGAGCCAGTGAAACTGTTCTAACAAGAGAGTCATGTGATCCCTGTAACCAGCCCCAGTCAACAATCCGTCCGCAACATTCTGGACCAGCCGAAGTTTCCGAACAGTTTCCAGAGGTGGCCCCACGTAGAGCACGTTACAGTACTCCAAATGGGATTTAACTAAAGCATGCATCACTGTCGACAGGTCAGACATCTCTAGGGATGGCCACCAATGGTGCACTAGCCTCAGCTGTGCAAATGCACTTCTGGCCCCCACTGAAACCTGGGCATCCAGGTTCAGGGCCAAGTCCAGGAGTATACCCAGACTGCTTATTAATAGTGTGAATTACTCTCCCTTCCTCTCTCACCCCTCACGGCTTGTGTAGATGCCTGCTGCTGATGCAGCTTCTCAAAACCTTGGGGGTAATCTGTGTGTGTGTGTGTGGGGCTCATTCATTCATTCATTCATTCATTCGTACTATTTATATACCCCTAGTTATTTTTTAAAAATTTCTAAGCAGTTTCCATATAACTATTAAAATCACAATTAAAATCACAATTAAAATCACATTTAAAATACAAATTTAAAAACAATTATAATTACAATATGGCAGCAGTAGAAAAGGCTGCACCTTTCTCCCTGTCTCTCCTTTAACATATAGTGCGAGGTGGAGTCGCACTATATGTTAAAAATACCTATCTCTGCACAGAAACACAGAAGGATGAGCTGGGTAGCGCCATCGAGAGCATCTGGATTAAAATAAATGGGGCAAAGAATAAAAGGAACATGGTGGTTGGGAGTCTACTACCGACCACCCAATCAAGGAGAGGACGAGGGTGGAACTTTTGAAAAGCAAATTGCCAATGTTTCAAGGAGGCATGATGTGATAGTAATGGGTGACTTCAATTTCCCTGATATCTGTTGGGAGACTTATTCAGCCAAACATGGCCCCTCCAAGAAATTCCTGAGTTGTGCTGCTGATAACTTCCTCCTACAGAAAGTGGAGGAAGGAACTAGAGGATCGGCTATCCTTGACCTGATTCTAACCAACAGAGATGACTCAGTGGACAAAGTGGCAATTTCGGAAGCTCTGGGAGAAAGTGACCATGTTATACAGTACTTGAGTTCCTGATTCTAAAGGAAGCTAAAGCTGAGTGTGGCCAAACGCGTACCCTGGATTTTAGGAAAGCCAATATTAATAAACTCAGAACAATGATAAGTAAGGTCCCATGGCAAGCGACTCTAATGGGAAAAGGAGCCCAGGATGGGTGGGAGTTTTTTAAAAAAGGAAATACTTAAGGCACAATTGCAAACAATTCCCACAATGAAAAAAGGCAGAGGGCAACAGAAGAAGCCAATGTGGCTTCACAAAAAACTCAGAGATGACTTGAAAACAAAAAAAGGACACGTATAGGAAGTGGAAGGAAGGCCAGGCTACAAGCGAAGAGTACAGGCAGGCAGCATAGAACTGCAGGAATAGTGTCAGGAAGGCTAAAGCTGAGAATGAGCTGAGGCTAGCTGAGGGATGCTAAAAACAACAAGAAAGCTTTCTTCAGATACATGCATAGTAAAACACAGAGGAAAGAAATGGTGGTTCAACTACGCAATGAGGATAGCAAATTGATAACAGAAGACGAAGAAAAGGCGGAAGTGTTCAATTCCTACTTCGGCTCGGTCTTCTCCCAAAAGAGAGTTTATGTCCCCCCTGGCAAACCTGAAGTGCAGACTGAAGGGGCAGGATTGCAGCTTGAGATTGATAGGCAAATGGTCAAGGAGCACCTGATTACTTTGAACAAGTTTAAATCTCCAGGGCCTGACGAGCTGCATCCTAGAATATTAAAGGAACTGGCAGAAGAACTCTCAGAACCACTGTCTATTGAGAAATCATGGACATGATCTTTGAGAAATCATGGAAGACAGGTGAAGTGCCAGATGACTGGAGGAGGGCAAATGTTGTTCCCATCATCAAAAAGGGCAAGGAGGAACCTGGGAACTGCAGACCAGTCAGTCTGACATCAATCCCTTGGAAATTTTTGGAGCACAATAAAAAGAAGTCAGTCTGCAAGCACCTTGAAAACAATGCAGTGATGACTAGAAGCCAACATGGATTTGTCGAGAACAAATCCTGCCAGACTAATCTGATCTCATTTTTTGATCGGGTAACCTCCCTTGTGGACTGTGGGAATGCTGTGGACATAATATACCTGGACTTCAGCAAAGCTTTCGACAAAGTGCCTCATGATATCCTTATTAGCAAGCTAGCTAAAAGTGGGCTAGATGGAACAACTATCAGGTGGATCCACAATTGGCTACAGAATCGGATTCAAAGAGTGCTTATCAATGGTTCCTTCCCAAACTGGGGAGAGGTAACGAGCAGGTTACCGCAGGGCTAGGTCCTGGGTCCAGTGCTCTTCAACATTTTTATTAATGACTTGGATGAGGAGGTAAAGGGAATGCTTATCAAATTTGCAGATGACACAAAGTTGGGTGGAACAGCTAATACTCTGGAAGACAGAAACAAAATTCAAAGCGATCTTGATAGGCTGGAGCGCTGGGCCGAAAACAACAGAATGAAATTTAATAGGGATAAATGCCAAGTGCTGCACCTAGGGAAAGGAAACCAAAAGCACAGTAACAGAATGGGGGACACTTGGCTCAACAATACTACAAGTGAGAAGGATCTTGGAATTGTTGTAGATCACAAGCTGAATATAAGCCAGCAATGTGATGTGGCCGCAAAAAAGGCAAATGCTATTTTGGGCTGCATTAATAGAAGTATAGCTTCCAAATCACGGGAAATACTAGTTCCCCTCTACTCAGCACTGGTTAGGTCTCATCTTGAGTACCGCGTCCAGTTCTGGGCACCACACTTTAAGAAGGATGTAGACAAACTGGAAAGGGTTCAGAGGAGGGCAAAAAGATGATTAGGGGAATTGAAACATAGCCCTATGAGAAGAGACTGAAAGAACTGGGCATGTTTAGCCTTCAGAAGAGGAGACTGAGGGGAGATAGGATAGCACTCTTCCAGTACTTGAAAGGCTGTCACACAGAGGAAGGCCAGGATCTCTTCTCGATCATCCCAGATAGCAGGACACGGAATGATGGGCCCAAGTTACAGGAAGCCAGATTCCGCCTGGACATCAGGAAAAATTTCCTGACTGTTAGAGCAATACGCCAATGGAACCAACTACCTAGGGAGGTGGTGGGCTCTCCCACTCTGGAGGCATTCAAGGTGCAGCTGGACAGCCATCTGTCAGGGATGCTTTGACTTGGGTTCCTGCATTGAGCAGGGGGTTGGACTCGATGGCCTTATAGGCCCCTTTCCAACTCTACTATTCTATTATTCTCTCTCTCTCTCTCTCTCTCTCCTCCCTCCCCTCCCTCCTCACTCCACAGGCTGCCAGGGAAGGGATGGATCCATCTTGCCATAGGTCTAAACTGATCACTTGTAGGGACCTTTTGAAATGAGGCAGAACACCACATGGGGTCATAGGGCCCCAGGTAGCCTACCCTTTCCTTAGAGAGCGCTGCCTCTACCCTCGCTCTTCAGATGGATGGAAGTGGACAACCAATGGGACAGAAAATGGAATAAAGCAAGAGCCATAAAGGGAAGCGAAGGCTGACTATCTCACTGTAGAAACATAGACTCGGGGTTCAGACATGATAATCCACACTCAAGGGCTGAGTGTGGGTTGTCATTGAAACGTGGGTTATCGTATTGTCTGAATCCAGCTGTGCGAACAAGCCATGGCTTATTAACCACGAACAGCCCGTGAAGAGAACTCATGGCTTGTTGTTGGCTTGTGAACTGTGTGTTGGCCACCATGGTTTGTTATCTTGGTTGGGTTCAGACAACACAATAACCCACATTTCAACGACAACCCACGTTTCAATGACAACCCACACTCAACCCATACTCAACCCTTGGTTATCATGTTGTCTGAACCTAGTCAGAATTTTAAGGTGCAATCCTATGCAAGTTAAATCCTTAAAACGCAACCCGATGCATGTTAAGATAGAAAAAAAGGCATACAACTCCTGGCATTGTTCTTTCTGTCTAAACATGCATAGGATTGTGCTCTTAAAGTCAGAAGAGACCTCAAAGTCCTCTAGTCTATCCCCCTGCCCAGGATAGGATCTGTAGGGCAAGATGTGGCTACAGCATCCCTGAGAGATGGCCTTCCAGACTCTGCCTCAATATCTCCATCAAAGGTCAGCTAAGCCCCTCCCAAGCAGCTCTCACCATCCATCTCTACATTTTGACAGCATTTTCACACCTTCTCCTATTTAAGATGGATACAATCGAACCCAACCCTCCGGTCATATACCGTATTTTTCGCTCCATAACACGCACTCCCCCCCCCCCTAAAATAGGGGGAAATGTCTGTGCGTGTTAAGGAGTGAATACTGTAAAAAATAAGTTTTTTTTTTTACGTACCTAGTACCTCCTGCGCACCTCCAACCGGTTCGGGGAAGAGCAGAGGGCTCCTGGGCAGAGCGGGGCAAGCCCCCGCCTCTCAGCTGATTCGGCTGCAGCGGCCCGCCCACCCCGCCCGGCAGCAGGGACCTCCGGAGCCCACCGGCTGGCGGAAGAGAGGAGGGCTCCTACGCGGGGGGGGGGGTGCCGCCACCACGCTGCCACTGCCGCGCTGGCAGCAAAGGGAGCAGAGCTGGCCCTGCACCCGCCCCTGCCGCCAGAGCCGCCCAGCCGTGCAGAGCGGGACAAGGCCACCTGCACCCACCACAAACCCCCGCCAGTGGGCGGGGGGACCCAACGCCACTGCGCCGCCATTGCCGCGCCGCTGCCGCCATCGCCACTGCACCCACCCCCCGCCCCGCAGAGCCTGTGGAGTTGAGTCCCCCTGCCTGCCAGCGAAAGTCCGCGGTGGGCGCGGGTGGCCCCGTCCCGCTCCGCACAGCTGGGCGGCTCCGGCAGCAGGGACGCGGGTGGGCGGGTGCAGGGCGACGGCGGCGCAGTGATGGCGGCGGCAACCCCCCCTGCCCGGCAGAGCCTGTAAAGTTGAGTCCCCCCGCCCGCCGGCGAAAGTTTGTGGTGGGTGTGGGTGGCCTTGTCACGCTCCGCATAGCCGGGTGGCTCCGGCAGCAGAGACGCGGGCGGGTGGGTGCAGGGCCAGCTCTGCTCCCTTTGCTGCCAGCGCGGCAGTGGCAGCGTGGCGGCGGCGGCGGCACCCCCCCCCCCAATCGCCAGCTCAGTGTCGTACTTGGCTGGCCTTTAATAGTTTGGGAGAATGCTCAGTCTTATGCCAGCTCTAGATTGGGGGGGGGCGCTTAGGCAAGATGGTCCCAATTGCCCCCCCGAATGGGCCCACATCCTCCTCACCACTGTTACCTCTGCCCCTTCACTTGCCCTCTCCCTCTGGACCCCGTCCACACCATTGCCCAGAGGGAGGGCCAAAGGCAAGTAAAGGATGCTGCTCCATTTCCTCATCTTTTCATTGCTTGCCTGCTCAGACAGGAGAGGTGAACAGGCAGTGAGAGTCCAGAGTGGCAGCAGTGGGGCTCCGAGATCAGGGGCGATTTGCACATGATTCCCCCCCCCCCGTTTTCTTCTTCTAAAATCTAAGAGCGTGTTATTCATAGATTCATAGATCATAGAGTTGGAAGGAGCCTACAAGGCTATCGAGTCCAACCCCCTGCTCAATGGAGCGAAAAATACGGTACTAGCTGGTGTTCAGCACAGGTGAGCAGAAAGTAAATCTGGAACTACCGGTAGATCTATGGGTGATTTGCAGCAGATCAGCAAGTAAATCAGCAAGGACAGCCAGTGTGGCATAGTGGTTAAGAGAGCTGGACTAGGACTTGGGAGATCTGGGTTCTAGTCCCCACCCGGCCATGAAGCTCACTGGGTGACTTTGGGGCAGTCATGGACTCTCAGCCTAACCTACCTCACAGGGTTGTTGTGAGGATCAAATGGAGAGGAGGAGAACTGTGTAAGCCGCCTTGGGTTCCTTGGCCTTTGGGTTAGCCACAGACTCTCAACCTAACCTACCTCACAGGATTGTTGTGAGGAAAAAATGGAGAGGAAGAGGACTATGTAAGCTGCCTTGGGTTCCTTGAGGTGGGCTATAAATGTAATAATAGAAAAAGGTGGGATATAAATGTAATCATAATTTCTGACTCCCGAATGTTTACATACTTTTTCTAACCAGCAATCCCAGGAAGGTCATCTTGTCTTCTGTATACAGTAATAACATACAGTATTAAATTATCATTCTTCCATTCTTATTTTGTATATCGTTAAGAAATTTCTTTCAGAGCAAGCGATTTATAAATATTGTTCTGTCAAATACACAAAGAGGCACAGGACTGCACTAAGGGAATCCCCCTCCGCTTGCAGAATTCCCTGCAAATCTTAAGAGCCTTCGCTGACATGGGCCTCTCCAAATGGTGTGGGATGCCCCGTCAGCCCCTAGCCAGTATGGTCAGGGACGATGGGAGTTCTAGAACAAAACATTCGGAGGGACCCAGGTTGGGGAAGGCTGGCTCAGAAGATGCTGTCGGGATCCCCCCCCCCCCATCCCGTTTATTTGGAGCAGATTAAGGGGGCACAGCTGGATGGGGCATGATGGAAGTTGTTGGCTTTCTTTTCCTGTATAAATGAAATCCTACATGCGTAGGATTGCACCTTAAGGAAAGCAAATTTTCTCCCCTTCTTGCCTCTGGCCCAGCCGGGCTGTTTCTCTGCCTATCCAACCACTTTCCTGGTTTCCGATCTCCTGGCCTTCATCCTATCTGGAAAAGCATTTCCCATTGCATCCACACTTCCCCACCCCTTTCAAACTCACCCAGATCTCTCCAGCTTCTTCCGCAATATAGATTAGAGAACCACTATTTGGAAAATCTTCCTCCGCCCCCTTTCTCCAATTCCCCATGCATTTTATTATTTGTTTGTTTGTTTCGCAAAAGACAGCTTCCGGGGGGAGGAGTCAGACAAGGAAAAGGATTCTGCAATTCACATCCTGGTCCTCTTGGTTAAATAAATAAATAAATAAATAAAAATACGTTCCTGTCTAGGAATCTCTCTAGCGCGAGCTCTTTCTCGCTGATCCTTTGTGCCTCTCACACTGCAATGCTATGTAGATCTAATAAGACCCACTCACTCAGTTCACTGGCTATTACGCCCAGGTAAATGTGTACAGGATTGCAGCCTCAGCCTAAAAGGATTTTGAGGGTGGGGGTGGAGGTTCCCCGTCTTAGGACGAAGGGCATTAGTGGGAGATGGAGAAATGGTTTGAGTTGGTATGAGATAGCTTCCCATGTTCTTAGTACTTTGGGGAAGCAGTGGTTGAGCGCCGGCTTTGCATGCAGACGGTCCAGGGTTTGATCCCCGGCATCTCCAGATAAGGCTAAGAAAGAATCAGGCCTGAAACCCTGGAGAGCCATTGCTAGTCAGTGTTAACAGTACTGGGCTAGGTTGACCCAGGGTCCGACTCAGTATAATGCAGCTTCTGATGTTCCTGTTTAATTTAGCCCTTTATTCAGAGCCATGAGGACTGGAACCCTACTTTATTTTTAGGTGAAGGACCACAGCTCAGTGGTAGAGCCCCTGCTTTGCATGCAGAAGGTCCCAGGTACGACCCCCGGCATCTCCAGGTAGGGCTACGAAGGAATCCTGCCAGAAACTCTGGAAAGCCGCAGCTTTTTAGTTCTTCAGTTTTAAGAGCAGTCTTTAAGGGCGCAATCCTATCTATACCTGTTTAGACAGAAGAAATTCCTACAACTCCCAGCATGCCCCAGACAGCCTTGCCCTTAGTGCATTTTTTAGATCCTTTGATCTGGTTTTATTCTATTTTAAACTTATTTAATTATTATTCCTTACATTTATCTGCCGCCTTCCCTCCAAAGAGTCTAAAGCAGAGTACGTGATCTTCCTCTCAGTGTTATCCTCACAACAGCCCTGTGAAGTACGTAGGTTAGGCTGAGAGTCAGTGACTGGCCCAAAATCACCCAGTGAGCTTCATGGCTCAGTGGGGATTTTAACCCGGGTCCCCCAGTTCCTAAGTCCAGCACTCTAACCACTACACCACACTGGCTCTCAAGACTGAAGGCTTGTTGCCTGGTGCTGCAGAGAGAGAGGAATTCATGAACTCAAACTAGGAGGATTATGGGCTGTGGGGTAAATTCCACAGCTGGAACTGTCTTAATTCTTTTCTTTGTGCAGGAGCCCTGAGAGCGCAGATTGCTAATATGTGGCTCCCAGTGCTGCCTATCCTCCTCCTCCTCCTCCTCCTCCTCCTCCTCCTCCTCCTCCTCCTCCTCCTCCTCCTCCTCACAACAACCCTGTGAGGTAGGCTACTCAGTGACTGACCCAAAGCCACCCCATGAGCTTCATGGTGGTTCCCTGGCTTTTCCAGCCCCCCCCCCAGCAACACTGGAGAGGACCCTCTCAATGGTGGCCCCCCAAAGATAACATTGTTATCTTTTTGGTGCCAAGTTAAGACTTTCCTGTACTCTCAGGCATTTGGCAGCATATGCTAGCTAGGGGTTTTAATTTGGTCCTGGGATTTCTTATTGTTGATTGTTAAAAATTTGTGTTTGTCTCTCCATGTGTGTGTGTGTGTGTGTGTGCACGCGCACGTGCATTTATATGTTTGTATGTAAACGGTTTTCATATAATATGGAATCTGGAATAGAATTCAGCCCTTGGGCTGAAAGAGGTTCAAAACCAATGCCTTATGATATTGGCCGTTTTCTTTTCAACCCTTTTCCTCAGGTTCCCTAGCATGGAATTCACACAAGCTGCACATGGAGTGTTTGCCCTTGTCAAGCTGGCGTCTGCTCGCAGCCATGTTTTTCTTCCACTTCCACAGGGCCCCCTTCCATGCCGATATCAGATGTGCCCATAAAATGTTTTCTCCTTCAGGAATTTGTGCCAGTGACCTGAGGAGTAAGTGGGCTTTCATGTGTGTGTCCTTCCACCTGTACTGGCCATTCCCAGGTCTTGTAACCCTGTTACTGGCGGCGGCGGCGGGGGGGGGGGATTTTGTGTGTAGATTTGAAACACCAATTCAGTGAGCGTGTCTGTTTGTGTGAGGTAAAATGAGGATGAGGCAGAGATATTTTTTTCTGGGGTGGGGGTGGGGGACTTGAGTTAATAGTTTCTTTCCCAGTGCAAAACTTGCTGGGATTGTTTTATTTTCATCTCAGCACGTGAAACAACCGTGTGAGGTTGGCAACATTTACATACTGGTCTTGAGAATGTTGATCCCCTATTCTTAATTTACTTATGAATGTTATTATACCATGGTTTAAAGTTATTGTGCCATCTCAGATTTCAGGAATCCAGAAGGAAGCTAGGAACGAAGGGTGAGATTGCATAGGGGTGGAGACCCGGCTGCCAGTTCTGGCTCCAGGTTCTGGAGGGCCCTTGGGCAAGGCACCCTCCATCGGCCCCGTCCCTCAGGGAGTCTCTACCTTCTCACCGCCATTGTCACCAGCATCTCTTCCTCCTCCTCCTTTTAGTCTCACTAGTGGGGCTTCTGGGAAATGAGTGTTCATGCCCACCATGGCAACTGTTTTATGAAGTGGCAACCTTGTTGTGAGAGTGCCCATAACACTATCAAAATTCCAAATGTGCCCACTGAACCAGAAAGTTTGGGGACCCCTGCTGCAAAGTCTATATTCTCAGATCAAAACCCACCTGCAGTCTAAGAGAAGCTGCTTGCACATTCACTCATGCACCCAAAAGCATGGAAATTGAAAGTTGGGGCACCTGGGTTTAATATCTATACTATGTATAGTAAACAGATTCTACAAACTCACATGTTATGCTCGCTTACAATGTAGCCCCCAAACATCCACACTTCCTCTCGGTCTTTCAGCTCCCTCCAGACCTCTTCCAGCATCAAGCAAAAGGGCACAGCACAAGCACATCACACACAAATGTGTTTTGCAGCATATTTCACACAAACGCACATGAAAAGACCCCATGCAAATGCAGTAATGCACAGGTGCATGCCACATGCAGCAATTTGACACACCGACACAGTAGCACATGGCAACACATTGCACATAAAGGCTCAGTCAACAACATATCTCATGCATAGACATGCAGCGGGAACATGTACCATGCAAACACATTGATTCATTCGCTCTTTGTCCATCCAACGGGTTCAAATTACAAGAAAGGGGATTTGGACTAAAAATTTGGACAAACTTCCTGATGGAACTAGCTGTTTGGCAATGGGACTGGCATGTGGCTTACGCTGGCTCAGCTTGTCTGAGTGTGGAAAGCTAAGCAGGGTCAAGCCTGGTTATTACTTGGATGGGAGACCCCTCCTCTAGTTTCCTGCATTAAGCAGGGGGTTGGACTCGATAGCCTTGTGAAACCTCAGAAGGTGGTAGACACTCCATCATTACAGGTCGGGGATCAAACCCGGAGCCTTCTGCATGCATTGCTTGCAGTTCTCCCTCCCTCGCAAACCTAGACCTTGCTGTCCTGAGGCAGCTCCGTGCCCAATCCAAAGGGTTAAGCTGATAGAGAGCTTAGCTTCCTAGAGGGAGCAGGAAAGAGATGCCCAAGTGCAGCAAAGGCGGTTTTTCCTGCAAGAGAGAATCCCGGGACGGAGGGAGCGAAGGAGGGGTTTATTTGCGGGGGGGGGGAGCTTTGGTTTCCCCCGGAGCTGAAGAAGGAGCTCAGACTGGGGAGGTGCATGGAGAGGTGAGCAACAAAGGGGGCTGGAACTGGAAGGCCATCCCCAAAAGGGGTGGGAGCAGCAGGGGGCAGGAAATTGGAAGAGGGAGACCCCCCCAACCCACCCACCCCATTTGGACCCGGGTTCCAGCAGGGTCCTTTCGCATTCAGGCCCTCCCTGTCTTGAAGGCAGGCGGCTGAGTATTCCCTGCAGCTTCTTTCTGCTAAGGCAGCCTGCCCCAACCGGGTGTCCTGCAGATGTTCAGGACTTCAACTCCCATCAGCCCCAGTCAGCAGGACAAAGGATCAGGGATTCTGGGAGTTGTGGTCCAAAGCATCTGGAGGGCACCCTGCAGCCTAAGGCAGGGCATTGGGGGAGAGGGGAGAAGTTGCCATCTGGGGGGTGGGGGTGGCATGGGGGGTGAGGAAGGAGAGCTTGCCTGATGGGGAAGACCCCCCCTGGCCGTGAAGGGCACCTCTGGGTGCTCTTGCTGGGGAGGGGAAAGATTGCATCTGTACCGGGATGCTGGTCAACAGGACTCTGTGAATGGCCCCTGTCATTATTTAGGGTGGTTAAAACAAAAAGGGATTGCGAGGAGGGGTCATCCCATGAAGCTGGTTGGTGGGAGATTCAGGGCAGATAAGAGGAAGGACTTCGTCACACAGCACATAGTTAAACTGTGAAACTCACTTCCACAAAATATGTTGATGGCCACCAATCTGGATGGCTTTAAAAGGGGATTGGACGAATTCATGGTGGAGCAGGCTAAATTAGGCCTGCCTCCTCCCATTTAACCTGGGATGTTTCTTAAATTGCTTCCTTGAACCTGAGCATGGAAATTCGGGATACTAGTCACGGCAAGCAAAACAAAATAATGCCTCTACCAAACAGGCTGGCAGAGGAGGGACAAAACTGAGGCGAGGGGTTCCCTTCCCCTGCAGCCAGTACAGAAACCAAGCAGACTGGTGGAGGAAGAATGGAGATATCCACCCCTCCTCCACCTACCTACTTGTTCGCCTGCAACAAACTGGACAGGGAGACATATCTCTCCCTCTCATAATCATAGAACCCAAAGAGGTCATCCCGTGAAGATGAATGGTGGGAGATTCAGGACAGATAAAAGGAAGAACTTCTTCACCCAGTGCAGAGTTAAACTATGGAATACTTCCACAATATATCTTGATGGCCACCAGTCTGGATGGCTTTAAAAGGGGATTGGATGAATTCATGGAGGAGCAGGCTAAATGATAAACAAATTACACCTGCCTCCTCCCACCCATTTCTTAAATGTCTTCTTTGTACCTGAGCATGGAAATCCAGGATACTAGCCCCTAAGCAGGAAAGTAAAACAAAAAATTCCTCTACCAAACAGGCTGGCAGACTAACAGAAGGGACAAAGATGAGGGGAGGGCTTCCCTTCCTCTGCAGATAGCATACAAACCAGGTAGACTAGTGGAAGAGGGAAGGAGAGATCCATCCCTCCTCCACCTACCTACTCGTTCGCCTGCACGGTATTCTGTGCACTCACCTTCATGGAATCCCTGGTCGCCATAGGTGAGCAGAGGAGTTGTTCAATGCAGCACGGAACTTAGCATACATCCAGCATGTCTAAAAGCAAATGGTGGCTATCCTATCAGGTGTTGACAGTTCCCTTGTGTTCATTCCCTCCTCCTTTTGCTCTCTCTTGCCCAGGTGAGTGGCTCAGCAGCCAAGTCTGGATTGTGGTCGTTCAGTCTAGCATTTTCTACGCTGCCGTGCCATCTCTGTGAGGTCACCCGAGGATGAAAATGGAAGAGCAGGAGCTTGCAGGCCTCACCTTAGGAGCAGGATCCGAAGCAACAGGAAAAGCCCTTCATGTCCTCCAGGCTGGGAGTCACAGGGGATTCTCGCAAAGGATACCGAGGGAACAAGTTAAGCAGGAACCAGGCGAGGGCTCGCTTCAGCAGTGGGAAGCCCAGTGGCGGGAGTTCCTGAGGACAGTAGAGTCCCCTCGGTCACACTGGGCAATCCTGCCATTGCCGGAAGAGCCCGCCCCATGGGATGATGCCAAGGCCTTCCTGGCCTCCTTCGAGCAAGTGGCTGAGACTTGCCGGTGGCCCAAGACAGAATGGGCGGCCCGACTCTTGCCAGCCCTCCGAGGAGAAGCTGAGCAGGCCTTTAGAGGCCTGGAGGCCCGAGACAGGGAGGATTATGGGAAGGTGAAGGCAGCTATCTTGCGAGGGGATGCCTTGAGGAGGGAGAAAAATCGGCAGCACTTCCGGTGTTTCTGCTACCAGGAGGCCAAGGAGCCGAGAGCTGTTTACAGCCAGTTGCAGGAACTTTGCCAGCGGTGGCTGAAAGTCGAGAGGCACTCCAAAGAGCAGATCCTGGAGCTGCTGATCCTGGAGCAGTTCCTGGCCATCCTGCCACCAGAGATCCAGAGATGGGTCAGGGATTGTGGCCCTGAGACCTGCTCGCAAGCTGTAGCGTTGGCCGAGGATTTCCTGCTGAGGCGGCGGGAGGCCCAGAGGCAGGCAAGCCAGGTGAGGCCATTTTGCTGGGTTGTTGCTTGGTGCCACCGGCCCAGTAATGGGCCAACGGTTGAGATCTCTTTCCCTCTAACAGTAGAGTAGGGGAGATGCAGACCAGGATGGACTAAATCAGAGATAACCAACCTAGTGACCTTCGCCATGCCCCCTCCGTGATGAGCTTCCGCCGTGCATTAAAAACATGGCTGTTCAGGCGGGAATATGGGGTGGGTTAGGTTTTTAATAAGAATTTTTAATATTGTTTTAATCATATTTTATTGTGTTTTACTGTATTTTAATTGTACATCGCCCAGGGTGGCCGGGTGGCCAGCCAGATGGGCGATTAATAAATATAATAAATAATAAATAAATAATTTTTCTGGGCCAGTTGGCACATGTTGAATGTTGAGAGTGTGTTATGGGCACTCTCACAAAATGGTTGCCACAGGGAGCGTTTCCCATTTGCAAAATGGCTGCTGTGATGGGCGTGGACAGTCACAAATCATTTCCCACAAGGCAAAATGGTGGGACTAAAAGAAAAGTAACGCACCTCAACTGGAAAAGGATCTTGTAAAGATGGAAAAAGTGCGGAAGAGACAAACGGGCTCAAGCAACTCCCCTATGAGGAAAGATTACACCATCTGGACTGTTTAGCTTAGAAAAAAGGCGAGTGAGAGGAGACATGAGAAGGGTGTAGAAAACTATGCATGGAGTGGAGAAAGTGCTTAGGGAGACATGTTTCTCCCTTTTACAATCCTAGAATCCAAAGGGCTCATCCCATGAAGATGAATGGTGGGAGATTCCGGACAGATAAGAATAAGAATGTATGCTGGATCAGCATAAGGAGCCCTGCTGGATCAGACCATGCATTCATCTAGTCCAGCATTCTGTTTACACAGTGACCAACCAGCTGCCCATGGCATAGTCTCCAGTGGCCCCCGAATGCTGGGACCATCACAGAAAACCCTTAAGCCATCAAGGCTTCTCACTTGTTATGCAGAGTCCAGAATTCCCCTGCCTCCTGCAACTGCAAGCTACTTAAAGGAGCCATGGGCAAAATTGCAGCTAAGCTTCCAGTTTTAGTTTAGCTTCAATTTTGCCCATGGCCCCTTTAAGATAGCTCTGCTTAGGCTGGAACAGCAGCAGTAAGCAGGGAGGGCCAGGCAAGGGTGTGTGTGTGCGCGCGCACACGCGCATGCTCTACCTGCTGCCTCTGCCGCATGTTGCTGGGTGAAAGCCTGGACCAAAAGAGAGGTGAATGAGGGAATTTATTACATGATTCCTATCTTTATATTGCCAAAGATTTTATTTCCTAACAGAGCTGACTCTTTGCCTCTAACAGGTAAGTTTACAGTGTCAGAAGGAAATGCAAGAAACTTCCCCTTGTCTCTGAAGCTCCATGTTTGAGGGTGTGAGGTGGGTGGGTAAGCTTCACCTGTTGAATTTGTGCCAATCCTGACAATTTTAAAACAAAAAGGAGATTGCCCTGCAAGCACTGACACCACCCCCATAAAAAACACCAGATATCAACAATTAAGGGTGTAAGTAAGCTAATTTTTTTTACAAAAGCCACTTATAAAATAATATATATTATAATAATGTAATAATTATAATATATAAAATTTTGTGTGTATCCTCTAATAACTTTTGTACTTGACCATGCCCTTTGGTTGCCTGGCCATACCCTTGGCCACATCCTCATGTTGCCTGGCCACACCCTCTTGATCACACCTTCATGTTGCTTAACCATACCTCTTACAAATTCACATGTGTGTCCTTATTTTCATCTGTGAAATGTTGGAGGGTATGCCATGGGAAACCCACAAGCAGGACATGAGTGTCACAACACCCTCCCACCCATGTTCCCCAGCACCTGGTGTACATAGGCATACTGCCTCTGATACTGGAGGAAGCTTATAGCCAATCAGGACTAGTAGTCATAGATAGCCTTCTCCATAACTTTGTCCAATCCCCTTTTAAGGCCCTCCAAATTTGTGGCCATCACTACATCTTGTGGAAGGGAATTCCATAGTTTAACTGGGCCCCATTTCAGGCAGTGCTGCTGCCAAGGGTTGGGTGAGCATGATCAAGCCATTACATCCGGGACTTGCACTTCCCGCTCTGAAATGCTTCTTCTTGGCTGCTGCAGGTGGCATTTGAGGAGGCCGCTCTGTGTTTCCCCGAGGCTCCGTCCGAGCTTGATCCGAGGCTGCTGCGCAGGGAGACCAAGCAAGAAGATGATGACGTGGAGGCTGGCTTGCTGGGTAAGGAGGGAGATGCGTTCTTGTGCCTGAGTGCTTGGATGTGCTGACGTTGCCTCCTCAACTGACCTCTGCTGTGCTTCCTTTTCTCCCTTGAGAGTCCTCAGGGGCTGCTCTCGCCTTAGGATTCCCAGAACCCTTAGTTTCTCAGGGAAATGGGGGAGAATTGCAGATAATCCCAGAACTTGTTTCTGGGGGCACTGCTAACAACCCACCGTTGCTAGGTTCGCACAACATGACAAGCTGTGGTCGCAGCTTACGGTAAATATGAAAAAGTTGCCTGGCACGTACTGGTACACTACACAACCCACCATTGCTGAAATAATTATTTAATTATTATTATTTAATAACTAATTATTTATGCCATGGTGGGCTGCGGTGATCGAGCAATCCAGGTTAATGCCTTCTGATAGGTAGCGCTAGAAACACCCATAGTCCATAGAAAGGCAGGTTAAAGAGGGGTTGGAAGCAAGATATATGGCAGCAAATCTGGCAGTGGCCCCACTGGGGGGGTGCACGGGAGGGGCAATGTGTTCTTCCAAATCCCAATGGTTTCCCACACCTGCTTTAGTTGAGAATGACTGGGTTCACACTGTCAGCAGGAGGAGGAAATAAATTACCTCCAACGCAGCAGGTCTAGAAAGCAGAGGGTAGCAATGAGTGATTATATATATACAGTTTTATTGTAGAGTAACAGAGTATTATAATTGCAGTCCCCCTGTACAAAGGGAGCTTACCATACAGTAGTACAGTAATACCTCGGATTACGAGTAACTCGGTATACGAGCTTCTCGTAAAACGAGCAGAATTTTAGCATTGGTTTCGATTTGGAGGACGAGCGTGTCTCGGAACACGAGCCACACGCTGTGCCCCCGACTAGCACTTAAAGTGCCAGCTCCCCGGCTTTGCCTAGCCGGGAGGGAGCCCCATGGAGGCAAGGCATGGCCACTCGCGCCGGCGGCAGCTTCCTTCCCTACCGGCCCGAAGACTTCTCAGCAGGGAACGAAGCAGCAGCACCAGCAGAGATCTCGAGCGCGGGGCGCAGCTCACTCGGCAGCAGCGAGAAGCCTCGTTCGCCAGGGAGCGCGGGGAGGGAGGTGGGGAGGCGGCCCATGGCGGCAAAGCCCACTGGAATGTGCGTGCGGGGCGGGGGTTGCTGGCTTGCGCTCCCCCCGCCTCCCCCCATTTGGTTGTGCTTCCTCTCGTCCCTCTGGTTGCCCTGCCTGCGCCTCCCTCCCTCCCTCCCTCTCTCTCTCTCTCTCTCTCATCCCCTCCTTCCCTGCTTCGCTCCAGCGCGAGGGGCAGGGAGACAGCAGAACGGGCAGGGAGCTGAATGGAGTCTCCCTCCCTCTCTCTCTCTCTCTCTCTCTCTCTCCCTCACTCCCTCTCTCTCTCCCCCCCTCACTCCCTCTCTCTCTCTCTCTCATCCCCTCCTTCCCTGCTTCGCTCCAGCGCGAGGGGCAGGGAGACAGCAGAACGGACAGGGAGCTGAATGGAGTCTGTCTCCCTCTCTCTCTCTCTCTCTCTCCTTCACTCCCTCTCTCTCTCTCCCCCTCACTCCCTCTCTCTCTCTCTCATCCCCTCCTTCCCTGCTTCGCTCCAGTGCGAGGGGCAGGGAGACAGCAGAATGGACAGGGAGCTGAATGGAGTCTCCCTCCCTCTCCCTCTCCCTCTCCCTCTCCCATCCGCTCCTTCCCTGCTTCGCTCCAGCGCGAGGGGCAGGGAGACAGCAGAACGGGCAGGGAGCAGAATGGAGTCTCCCTCTCTCCCTCTCTCTCTCTTGACCAGCGCCTTGCCCTTTTGCGCTGGCTCCCGGGTAGGAAGCCCCATGGAGGTGGGCATGCGCCGGCCTCGCATTTTGCGCAGGCTCCAGGGCAGGGAGCCCCATTGTGGCTGCTCGATTGGCTGGTGCCTCCCACTGCTGCGCTGGCTCTCACTTCTTCCTGCCCCCTCCCTCTGCGGGAAAGGAGACTTCTTGCACGCGTGTGGGTGCGAAGCCTGAAGCCTCTCCTGCCTTGCAAGAGGGCCGGTGAGTTTGAGAGCACATTGGGGCCCACGGATGGGAGTGGGAGGAAAGTGCGGGGTGTGTGTGAAGAGTAGCAGAGCCCGGGAGAGGACGCCACAAAAAGCAGGGAGGCACCTGCTGCTCTTTGAGTTTCTGTCTCACTTCCTGCTAAGGTGCAAGGTCCCAACAGCAGCTTCCTGGGGCAGCATCAAAGCCTACTGTATAAAGGCTGGAGGCAGGAGCAAGCTGGAGTGGCCCCTTGATCAATAAATAAATTAAAGCCAGTGTGGCATAGTGGTGAGAGTGTTGGACTGGCATTTGGGAGATCCGGGTTCTAGTCCCCACTTGAACATGAAGCTCACTGGGTGACTTTGGGCCAGTGACTGACTCTCAGCCGTACCTACCTCACAGGGTTGTTGTGAGGATAAAATGGAGAGGAGGAGGACGATTATCTAAGCTGCCTTGGGTTCCTTGCAGGAAAAAAAAGTCTCCCAGTCTCAGTTGGAGTGCCTCACTCGTTCTCAACATCTTTCCAGTAGTATTTCTAGTTTAAATGTTTTTTTTTTTTTTTTTTTTCTATAATCATTTTTATATGATTAAATGGTTGTGGAACGAATCGTCTGAATTTCCATTATTTCTTATGGGGAATCTCGTTTTGATATAAGAGCGTTTTGGATTACAAGCATGGTTCCGGAACGAATTATGCTCTCAAACCAAGGTATCACTGTAGTTGTTTCTTATCCAAGGCACAGCAACACACAGTAGGAGGCTTGCAGCAACAGAGTAGCTACTGCAGCAACCTAGAGCACAGCTCAGCTGTCTTAAGTAGCAGCTAAATGGTGCCTCACCCTGTTCATAGGTGCAGGCACTTACATGCCTTTGCTATGAGTCAAAACTTACGTTGTGATGTTACACGAAATACCAACATCCCCCTGCTTTTCGTGTACACATCACACGGCAAAGTTTTTCAATACAACAGCATCAGTTTTGTCAATTTTTGATGCTGTTCTTTTCCGATAGGTTTTGAAAGAAGATCTGCAGGAATTTCATTCCCTGCCACATACAGAACTTCTATCAAACCATCCCTGATGCATTCCTTTGCATGGTTCGTTTTAATTTGTAAATATTTTGTCCTTTGCTTATTGCTTTCTGTTCTTAGAATTGCAATGCTGGCCTGATTGTCCTGATACACTTTTACAGGTTTAATAACATCAACCTTGGCATCTTTAAACAATTGTAACAGCCATTCAATATTTACAATCGCATAGCTCAGTGCATTAAGTTCGGCTTCGGTCAAACTTAAGCTTACAGTTGTTTGCTTTTTACAAGACCAATCAAATAAAGCATTGTTAAAAAAATAACAAACACCAGATGTGCTTTTGCTATCTTTGCTATCGCTACCAAAGGTTGCATCTACGTGGATTTGTAAACCTACTGTACGCTGATTTGTGAAACGTAACCTGAAATGTAATGTTCCTTTCAGGTAGCGTACAACCCTTTTTAGTGCTTTCCACGACTGCTCTGTGGGGTTTATGGTTTGTCTGCTTAGCAGATTTATACTAGCCGCAATATCCGGTCTTGTGGCCTTTGCTATAAAGCTCAACTGTCCTAGCACACTTCTATACAATGTGACATCCTCAAATTGCTTGATGTCATCCAGTGATTGGAAATCTACAAGCATTGGTGTTTCTATTGTGTTGGCATTGTCTAAATGTAATTTTTCAATTATATCTTTAATTTTCTTAGTTTGATGCACTAAAACACTACCTTCTTGGTCTGTCTCCACTTCTAAAGAAAGATAATTGGTTACATCACCAAGACATTTTAATTCAAAATGGGTTTGGAGGTCTTGCACCAACTTATGATATTGTTTTTTCTCAGACCAGAAAATCAAAAGGTCATCAACATAACACAGGATATACATTCTATGTTTATGCTCTTCCTTAATAAATACGTAAACACTGGTCTGCTATACCTTGCACAAAACCCAAGTTAATTAAAGTTTTAGTCAAAACTGTGTTCCAACACCTGGCAGATTGTTTTAAGCCATACAAAGATTTTCTCAGCTTGCAAACAAAATCCTTTTTCACCTTAATACCATCTGGTGGCAACATGTAAATGTCTTCTGACAATTCTCCATACAAGAAAGCCGTCGTTACATCTAGATGTGACATGTGCATATGGTTTTCAGCAGCAACTTTAAACATCATTCGGATAGTTTCAAAGCGAATAGTTGGTGCAAACACCTCATGATAATCCTGCCCTGCGATTTGAGCAAACCCACGAGTGACCAACCTAGCTTTGTGCCGTACAACCTTCCCTGACTGATCAGTTTTTACTTTAAAGATCCACCTGCTATCAATCAGTTTCATGGAAGGATGTTTCTTTACTAACTTCCACGTTTTGTTCTTTTCTAACGAGTTTAGTTCTGCTTGCATAGCAGTCAACCATGGTTTTGCATCCTCAGTAGACAGCTTTTCAATCTCCTTATAAATCTGAGGCTCAAAAATTGCCTTGCCTGCGAATTTGTCTTGATATCTAACAGGACGTTTTTTAACTCGTTTTGTTCTACGCACCCCCCTCCGTTCCTCAACAGAGTTCTCAGGTTCCTTTTTAAGTGAAACAGTACCTATTGTAAATAAAGGTTTCTGTTCACCTTCATCACCTGAATTTCTTGGGGTTTCAGTATCAGCTTCTTCTGACTGGTATGGGGTATTTTTAACACTTTCATACTCTGAATCTGATTCTGATTCTGAATCTGTATCTGATTCTGAATCTGCCTTTGAAATATCAGAGGCAGTACTTCTAACTGGATATGGTTGAAAAATTCCAACACCCTCCCAATTAACATTGCACTCAACACTCCTTGTTAATCTTATAGTTTGGGTGTCAGTCATAAGAACACGGTATGATTCTCTCTCATAACCAAGAAATGTCCCATGTAACCCTCTTTTGTCTAACTTTTGACCTTGAGGTGTGTGTACCCACATGCCAGAACCAAAAATTCTGAAATGTTTAACAGAAGGCTTCCTGTTATACATTTTCTCATATGGTGTACACTTCAAAACAGAACTGAAGCTTCTATTATGAACATAATTGAAACAATTAAGAGCTTCTGCCCAAAAAACATCAGTTAGTTTCGCATCATGCAATAGAGTTTTCAAACCTTGCAAAAGAGTTTGATTGGCTCTTTCACACAATCCATTCTGCCAAGGAGAACGAGGACTTGCAACCATATGCTCAATTCCTTGCTCACTGAGAAAAGCATTAAATTGTGCTGAACAAAATTCTCCCCCCATATCTGTGAAGAAACAGGTAACATGGGAACTATGCCTGTTCTTTACCCAGGCACAGAATGCTTTGAACTTGTCCAGAGCTTCTGCTTTCCTTTGTAACATGTACACAAAGGTGTATCTTGTATACTGATCAATGAGCACCATAAAATAACGTGCCCCACCTCTGGAAGTTGTCAGAGGTCCTACGAGATCACCGTGTACATATTGAAATGCCTTTTCAGCTTTTCTCCCAGTTTGAATCCCCTTTCGAGCTTGCTTTACTTTGTTTTGAGCACAGGATATACATTTCATGTGACAATCACATTTCCTTAAATGCATCCCTTCAACTATCTTTTCCATTTGTTTTACAGCTTGGAAATTTAAATGCCCAAACATTCTATGATAACTATGAATGCAATTATCATGCAATGGTGCATTTGATTTTAAATTCAAAGATTTTAAAACAAACCATCTTTCAGTTTACCATACAGAAACACTTTACCATTTTTCAGTATTTCACATTTAGTTGCATTAAACCTTACAACAAAACCTTGCTCTGTGAGCTGAGAAACAATTAGCAAGTTTTCAGATAAATCAGGAGCATATAAACAATTTCTTATGGTTGTATTCAAACCTTTCAGAAACACAGTCCCATGCCCTTCACTGTTGAACACTAGCTTGTTGGCCAGATGAATAATGCCCTTTTGCCTTGTAATAGACTGGAACAACCACTCATTTTTACAAATATGTCGAGTAGCTCCACTGTCTATTACAAAATGGTCCCATTTCTTCGTTGCAGTGGACCTGGTAAACAGTGCTTTTGTTGCAGAAGAAGAAGAAGGCTTTGAAGACTGTGGTGACCCCTGCTGTTTCTTCTTACTTTTGCAGTCCTTGCGGAAATGACCGGTTTTGCCACACGCAAAACACTGCCGCACCTTTAAGGCTGTTGCTTGCTCCTCACCCCTGCTGTTTGCTACAGGCTTCTGAGCAACCTCAGAGTTCTTATTACAGTTTGTAGCAGCCCTTCTGTCAACCTCAGCCATGAGCCTTGCCTGAACCAGTTCTATAGTCAATTGTGCTGCAGGCAAAGTAGCCAATTGAGCAGCTACAGACTCAAAACTGTAGTCCAGGCTGGTCAACACTATGTAGCAGAACTGCAGGTCAGGGATTTCTATGTCTCGGGACAGCAGTTCAGCTCTTAGTGAACACAAGTGTCTTAAATGATCAGACACATCCCCACCTGGTGATAGTTCAGCCCAGTAAAGTTTCTTAAAGAAAATAATAGCTGACTCTGTTTCTCTGCGAAGGTGGATGGTCTGCAAGGCTTGCCACATCTGTTTCACTGTTGTCTTCCCACGTATATTCAACTGTTGGTCAGACACCGCCAGAGTGATTAAAGCCTTTGCCTTGACATTAGCTGCAGTCCATGCCACCGAAACAGCCGCAGGAGGGTCATCAGTTACTGCATGCCAAACATTCTCCAGCCTGAGATAAGCCTCCATCCGATGACTCCACATTGTGAAATTCGAGTCATCCAGCTGAGGGAAGGTGAAACCCTTTTCCCAACGTTCAGCCATACTGCTAGCAGCAATTCAGCCAAATGATTTATAGGCTGCTCTGTACTCAAAACAATATACAGCAATATAAATCAAACTGCTTCCTCTCTGGATCCTAGGACCTTTAAACTGGGCCCATAACCAATGTCAGCAGGAGGAGGAAATAAATTACCTCCAACATAGCAGGTCTAGAAAGCAGAGGGTAGCAATGAGTGATTATATATATACAGTTTTATTGTAGAGTAACAGAGTATTATAATTGCAGTCTCCCTGTACAAAGGGAGCTTACCATACAGTAGTAGTTGTTTCTTATCCAAGGCACAGCAACACACAGTAGGAGGCTTGCAGCAACAGAGTAGCTACTGCAGCAACCTAGAGCACAGCTCAGCTGTCTTAAGTAGCAGCTAAATGGTGCCTCACCCTGTTCACAGGTGCAGGCACTTACATGCCTTTGCTATGAGTCAAAACTTACGTTGTGATGTTACACGAAATACCAACACACACAACACAATAAGCCATGGTGGCTTATAAGCCATGTTTTTTTCAGAGTGCCTTGTTGTGTTGTCTGGTTTGTTAACCACGCACGAGCCACTCTTGCCAGGTTCAGACAACACAACAAGCCACTCTGAAACAAACATAGCTTATAAGCCACCATGGCTTATCGTGTTGTGTGAATCCCATCAATGACTGCCCCTGCCAAATGGTGTCTGTTCCTGTGGGCTCTTATGAGGCTGCTGTCTTTATTCCAGCAGGAGCTGCGTGGAACTGTGAGACTGCGGAGGAAACAGACAAGGCTTCTCTAGAAAGAGTTCCACAGCCAGAGGCAGAAGAGAACTCTGGCGATCGAGGTGGGCCAAGCAAGCAGCAGGGAGGGAGTTTGGAAATTCAATCCATTGCCATCCAGGATAATAATCTCCACAACTTCCTAAGCCTACAGAAGGAAAAGAGGTCAAATAAGTGCCCGGCATGCGGCAAAACCTTTAGTTGCAAATCGAGCCTCATGGCACACCAGAGGGTCCACACGGGAGAGAAACCCTATAAGTGTTCAGAGTGTGGAAAGAGTTTCATTCTAGTCTCCAACCTCACTGCCCATAAAAGAACCCACACAGAGGAGAATCCGTACAAGTGCTCTGAGTGCAGAAAATGCTTCAGCCAAAGCACAGACTTTGCCTCTCATCAGAGAATACACACCGGTGAGAACCCGTAAAAATGCTTGGAGTGCGGGAAGAATTTCAGTCAGAGTTATCGTCTCACTATATATCAGAGAATGCACACAGGGGTAGAAGCCGTATAAATGCTTGGGGTGCGGAAAGGGTTGTTAATTAGGGTTGTGGATGGTTTGTTAACCATGCTGGGTTCACACAACATGATAAGCTGTGGTCATGGCATGACTATGCAAAAGTTGCCCATCACTCAGCACAACCCCTGTGGCTTAAATAATTATTTAATCATTATTGTTTAATAATTATTTCCTGGGTGTGCTGCTGCGATTGTGCGAACCGGGTCAATGCCTTCTGATAGGTAGCACTAGAGGTGCCCAGAGTCCATGGAAAGGCAGGTTACAGAGCAGCCTCTAAGATTTCCCCTCAGAGGGAATTCCACCGCTGTGGCACCACCATTGAAAAGGCCCTGGGTGGAGAAGGACCCCTAAGCCCTATTCAGGCATTCAGCTCAACCTCCGCCATGTTCCTATGCCTGGCCTTGCCGTCTGCCATGCATTGGCGGGCAAATGTCAGCAGCGAGAAGCCTGCTGTTCATATCTATGCTCCCCACACAATTTAGAACCCTTTAGCATCTTCCAGGGATCCAAATTGCACTTGGAGCGTACACAGACGTTTGCCCTTCAGCGCCTGGGGGGTGCTGGGGCAGAGTACAGGGGTGTGATGTAGGGGGCAGAGCTAGTGAACATGTTCCTGCTCCCCCTAATTTGAGTCTAATCTTGGGGGCAGGGGGAATTGGCTGCCTGAATAAGGCTCTATTTATTTATTTGATTTATACCCCGCCTTTCTTCCAAAAATGCCACTCAAGGCAAAACTATTTAAAATAGATTAAAACATTAAGACACATTAAAATATAATAAAAACATAACAATTACAAAATAAAAGCATCAGACCCACTTACAGGCCAAAGGCCTCCTGAATAAAGCAGTCTTTGCCTGCTGGTGGAAGGAGAGCAGAGAGTGAGTGAACTTCGCTTCCCTCAGGAGTGGGCACCGAAAAGGCCCTGTCCCAGGTTACCATCAAATGTACCTTTGATGGTGGCAGTCTTGAAAGAATGGCCTTTCCAGAAAATTGTAAGGACCAGGCTGGCTCATATGGGAGAAGGCGGTCTTTCAGGTAGCCAAGTCCCAAGCCATATATAGGGCTTTATAGGTCAGTTCAGGGGTGGGCAACACATGGGCCCGTATGAAGCCCAACACTCCCATTTTCGCGGTCCTTCTCTGCATCCCTTCCACTCTTGAGTTTGCCGCCATGTCAGTGGCAAAAGTCACATGGAAACAAGATGCATGCAATTCTGGTGGTAGCAAGGTGCAGCTGCTGGGAGGTTATGGCGGGGGCGGGGCAGTGTTGTCCCCCAAACCCCAGAAGTTGCCCAGACCTGCTTTAGTTGGGAATGACTGCCCCTGCCAAATGGTGTCTATTCCCTTGGGCTCTTATGAGGCTGCTGTCTTTATTCCAGCAGGAGCTGCATGGAACTGCGAGACTGAGGAGGAAGCAGACAAGGTTTCTCCAGAACGAGTTCCACAGCCAGAGGCGGAAGAGAACACTGGCGATCAAGGTGGGCCAAGCAGGCAGCAGGGAGGAAGTTCAGAAGCCAACGGAAAGAGACGGAATAAATCCGTTGCTGTCCAGGTCAGCAGTCTCCACGAATTCCTAAGCCTACAGAAGGGAAACAAGTCAAATAAGTGCCCGGCGTGCGGCAAAACCTTTAGTTGCAAATCGAGCCTCATGGCACACCAGAGGGTCCACACAGGAGAGAGACCCTATAAGTGTTTGGAGTGTGGAAAGAGTTTCATTCTAGTCTCCAACCTCACTGCCCATAAAAGAACCCACACAGAGCAGAATCCGTACAAGTGCTCTGAGTGCAGAAAATGCTTCAGCCAGAGCACAGACCTCACCTCGCATCAGCGAATACACACCAGTGAGAAACCACACAAATGCTTGGAGTGTGGGAAGAGCTTCAGTCAGAGTTACCATCTCACTACACATCAGAGAATGCACACGGGGGAGAAGCCGTATCAATGTTTGGGGTGCGGAAAGAGCGTCAGCCAGAGAGACCATCTGACTTCACATAAAAGAATGCACACACGGGAGCAATCATAAAAATCACGCTTTCCCCAAAACACAGAGCATTCACCGATACCATATTATTAGCCACTGGGGAAGCCCCACAGCCGAGAAACAGTTCAGGTCCGGGGTATAGAACCTCTTTCAGCCTGAGAGCCAAATTCCATTTAGGAGGAACTCTTGGGGGCCACATTCCAGTGGTGGGCGGTGCTGAAGGCAAAGGGGGTGGGGCCAAAATTACCAGCATATTGTAGCACAAAGCTCTTACTACAAGTAACTAAGCCTTAGGAGGCATTTCCCCTCCCCTATTGTAGAGAGCTGAGGCTAAAAAATGATAAGGCCTTTTCCTAGTTTGACAGCCTCCTGTGATGCAAAGAGATTCCATATTTAGGCCTAACGTGGCTCTTGATTGGCTAATGAAAATCCTGTGGTTGAAACCCCTGAGAAGAGCAGGTATCAAGCAACCCTATAGAGTCCCCAATACCTTACTTAGCCACATTCCGTAAGTACTCAGCAGAGATTAACATGAAACCATATGTCAAAGCTTGACTTGGAGATCATAGTATCCTAGAGTAGGAAGGGACCTCAAAGGTAATCTAGTCCAACCCTCTGCTGTTGCAGGAAATCCACAGCTACAACACCCCTGACGGGTGGCCATCCAGCCTCTGCTTAAAAACCTCCAACAGAGGAGAGTCCCACAGCTCCTGATGTGTTTGTCCCACTCGAAGAGCTTGTCCCATCAGGAAGTTCTGCCAAATGTTTAGTCTAAGCCCCCTTTCTTCTAAATGTGAACCCATCGTTTTGGGTCTTGCCTCCTTGAGCAACGGAGAACAAAGATGCTCCAGCATTTACATGGCAGCTCTTCCAGTACTTGAAGATGGCAATCACAGCACCTCCTAATCATCGTTTCTCCAGGTTAAGCAGGCGAAATGTACCCAACTCTTTCGATGTTTCCAGCACCCTCCTCAGTACCCTTAAACATCAGAGGCCAGAACAGGACACGGTCCTCAGGCGAGGTCCCCCAAAGTAGAATAGAACGGTACCCTTTCTTCTCGTGATCTGGACATGGCACTTAGGTTGATGCAGCCTAGAACTGCATTATCCCTTTTAGCTACTGCATCGTACTGCTGACTTGCATTTCGCTTGTGGTCTACTAAAACCCCTGGGCGTGGATCTTTTTCATCAGTACTGCTGTGCAGAGCCATGTGTTTCCCATCCGATATTTGTGCAATGGAGTATTCCTGTCTAAATGCAGAACTTGATGTTGGTCTCCATTGAAATTCCTTATGTGGGTTTGGGACCAGTTCTCCATCCTATCAAGCTCTACTAAGGCAGGGATAGGTAAACCGGCGCCCCTCAGATGTTTTGTACTACAGCTCCCATAACCCCTGACCCTTGGTCATGCTGGATGGGGCTGATGGAAACTGTGGTAAAAACCCCCACAAACATCTGTAGTGTTCCTGATTGCTTACCCCAGTTCTAAGGTTTTAGCTACCCCACCCAGTTTGGTGTCATGTGCAGGTAAGCCCGCGTGGGTGGCCGAGTAGCCCGGCGGACACGAGCAGGCCCAGTTCGGGCCTTGCTCCTGTCTGCCGGGCTACTTCCCTAAGTACCGGTGCCAGTGAAGTCCTGCAGGCAATATCAGAAGCACAGGCAATATCAGAAGGAACCAAGTGAAGCTTCACTTCGGCACTGAGAAGCCCAGTGGCAGGCCTTTCTAAGGATAGTGGAGTCTCCTCACCTAGGTTGGGGAATCCCAAAGTTGCTGGAGAAGCCCTCACCCTGGGACGACGCTAAGGCCTTCCTGGCCTCCTTTGGGCAAGTGGCCGAAGCCTGCCAGCAACCCGAGTTGCTGGGTGGCCTGAAGCCTGCCGACCCTCTGCAGAAAAGCCAGTTGGGACTTTAGAGGCCTGGAGGCCCAAGACAGAGAGGCTTATGGGAAAGTGAAGTCAGCCATTTTGCAAGGAGACGCCCAGAAGCGTCAATGCTTCTGGCATTTCTGTTACCAAATGGGCCGAGAGGGGCTTATAGTCGGCTCTGTGAACATTGCTGAGGGTGGCTGACAGTTGAGAGGCACTCCAAGGAGCAGATCCTGGAGTTGATGATCCTGGAGCAGTTCCTGGCCATCCTGCCCCTGGAGATCCAAAACTGGGTGAAGGAAGCTGGGCCCGGGACCTACTCCCAGGTGGTGGTCCTGGCCGAGAGTTTCCTCCTGATGCAACAAGAGGCGAACGGATGGGAACAACAGGTGAGAGGGTTTCATCCTGACAATCTGAAGAGGCTCAAGGTTTGGGGGAAGCTCACGGGGCAAAGGGGAGCTGCTGCTGTTGTTATTATTATTATTATTAATAATAATAATTATTCCTCTTGCAAGGAACCCAAGGCAGCTTACATTGCCTTCCTCCTCTGCTTTATCCTCACAACAACCCTGTGAGGTAGGTTAGGTTGAGAGTCAGTGGCTGGCCGAAAGACCAAGGATGCCAAGGCATCTTATGTGGTCCTCCCCAACTCCATTTTATCCTCACAACAACCCTATGAGGTAGGTGAGGCTGAGAGTCAGTGATAGGCCCAAAGTCACCCAGCAAGCTTCATCATGGCCGAGCAGGGACTAGAACTCAGAGAAATAGAAGAGGATAAATGATTATGAAAGGGAATTCACTGCATTTGAGCAGTTAGTTATGTCCAGAGACCTTATAGAAGGGAATGTATCATCAAGAGGTATAACAAAGACGTTATATAAAATGATTCAAAAAATGGAAGAGCAAGAAGAGAATCCTTAAGATAGTTGGGATACAGATTTTGAGGAGGAAATAGTGAAAGAAGAGTGGAATACGATATGGGATAGGCGTATACTGAAAAGTATGTCAATAAGGATAAAGGAGAATTAACTTAGACATAGATATAAAAGTAAGAGGAAGGGCCTACAGGCATCGAGTCAACCCTGCTGAATCAGCAAATCCCTGACAGTGTGCCAGCGCACCTTGAGCTCCGCGGATATTTGGATGTAGATCGGTGAGTTAGAAAATAGATAATAATGTTCAGCCATGTGTTGGAGAGGTTGCAGGTAGCGGGTACGTGTGCTCATATGTGGTGGGCTGTAAAATGTACGGATTTTTGGAACAGAATTTTTGAAGAAATATCAGAAATTATTGGTATTACTTTAGAGGTCTGTCCTAAATTAGCATTGTTATCAATAACGGAAAAGGTGGCTTGTTTTCCAGATGTTAAAGAACTAATTGTAAATTTATTAACGGCAGGGAAGATTAATGATAGCAAGGAAATGGAAAGTTCAACAAGTTTTTTCTATTACTGATTGGTATAAGGAGGTGTGGGATATTTTATTATTACATTTATGAATCGCCTATCTGGCTGGTCACCCGTCCACCCTGGGCGATGTACAGCTAAAATAATACAATAATAACACAGTATAAAAGTATATTTTTTTAAAAAAAAAATCCTAACCCGCCGCATATTCCCGCCTGAAATACCATGTTTTAAAGCCCGGCGGAAGCTCATCAAGGAGGGGGCATGGCAAAGGTCACTAGGGAGGGTGTTCCATAACTTGGGGGCTGCCACAGAGAAGGCCCTCTTCATAGTCCCCACCAGCCTGGCTGCTCTGACTGATGGGACAAGGAGAAGGCCGTCCGTGGCAGATCTTGTTGAGCAGCCTACTTGATGTTGCTGGAGGCACTCCTTGAGATAAACTGGGCCGGAGCTGTGTAGGGTTTTAAAGGTCAAAACCAACACCTTGAATTCGGCTCGGCAAGCAACTGGTAGCCAGTGCAACTCCTTAAGCACTGGAGTGATGTGATCACGCTGGCGGCTCCCTTTAACCAGGCAAGCCGCTGCGTTCTGTACCCGCTGTAGCTTCCGAACCATCTTCCAGGGTAACCCCATGTAGAGTGCATTCCAGTAGTCTAGGCAAGAGGAGACCAAGGCATGAACCACTGACGGGAGCAGATGGTTAGGAAGGTAGGGGTGCAGCTGCCGTATCAGATGGAGTTGATACAGCGCCGCCCGACTCACAGCTGACACCTGAGCCTCCATGGACAGCTGGGAGTCTAGAATGACTCCCAGGTAGATGTTAAATAAGGTAGATGTTAAACTCCCAGATAGATGTTAAATAGCATCGGGGAGAGGATGGAACCCTACGGCACCCCACAAGTGAGCAGCCGAGGGTCTGAAACCTCCTCCTCAAGAACTACCCTCTGATACCTTCCAGAGAGGAAGGACCGGAACCACTGCAATACAGTGCCTCTGATATCCAACCCCTCCAGGCGGTCCTGGAGGATACCGTGCTCCACGGTATCAAAAGCCGCTGAGAGATCGAGGAGGACAAGGAAGGAGCACTCGCCCCTATCCAAGGCCCTCCTAAATCATATCCACCAAGGCGATCAAGGCCATTTCCGTCCCATGTCCAGGCCTGAAGCCCAACTGGCATGGATCTAAATAATCAGCTTCATCCAATTGTGCCTTCAACTGAGCCCCCACCACCCGCTCAATCACCTTGCCCAGAAATGGCAAATTGGAGACTGGGCGAAAGTTGGTCAAATGTTGGATATCCAGGAAGGGCTTCTTTAAAAGTGGCCTACTGCAGCCTCCTTAAGGGCTGGTGGCATCACTCCCTCATCGAGGGAAGCATTCACCACCACCCTGATCCCTTCACCCAGTCTCTCCCTGCAGCTCATAATGAGCCAGGATGGGCAAGGATCAAGCAAGCAAGTGGTCAGCTTCACAGATGAAAGCACAGATGAAAGCTAGGCATGGTTTGTCTCGTAGACTTGGGGTCTGATGGATTTCTTTTAAAGTAAATTTGGGGTTTGATTGGATGACCTTTTAGTGTATCCTTTTAATTCCTTTTTCCCATTCCCTGCACATTCCTACCTCACCCCCCTTTCCCTTATCCCCTTTTTAGCCCTTTCATATAAGGGGTATTTTTATGTGTATTTTAGTCATTGGAGACCCTACGCTGCTTAACATTTAATTTTGTAATAAAGTCTCCATCTTCACAGTTGTGTGTGTGTTCGTTTATTGGTCTTCTAAGGCTGGGCTGCTTTGCCGGTTTTGGCGTAAGGGACCGGGAGGTGGGTGGCAGACTGAGATATTTTGATATCCGCAGGCCTACCTTGTAGGACAGGCGTTGGCAGCTGTCCTTCACACCTATATGTGTAATTAAGTGTAATTAAGATACATTCTATACAAAAATTGTGGAATTAAGATAGGTTTTTTACATATATATATATATATATATATATATAATGTATATTGTTGAAAATATAACACATAATGTGTAATTAAGAAATGTTCAATCATATATAAATATGTTCATTGGAAATATAACAGGAAATTTAGAGATTTGAGCCAACTGTGTTGTGGCAAATATATATTTTCAAGTTTGTGAGTACCGGTAATCATTCTTGTTTATTACATATTGTAAAAAGCTTTGACTGCTTAAAAATTTGTGTTTCGTGTAGTAGTGTGTTTTAGCACCCTCTAGTGTCAGCAGGAAGAAATCCAACATGTTAAACTGCCTCTTCAGGGCCCTTTCCCCTTGTTAAGTTTTTTTTAAATTATTATTTTTGCCCTGGAGTCTTTCCTCTTTGGCATTTCTTCCATTTCTTGTGGTAGCTGTACCTTTCTTCTTTCCTGTAGGTCTCCCTTGGCCACTTCTTGTGTTTTTTCCATCCCAAGACTGTTAGGTTCTTGAAGGGCTAAGATTGGTTGGGGGGGGGGGGGTTGTTATACGTGCTTGGAG
>JAHFWL010001321.1:0-10000 GCA_021292165.1 Shinisaurus crocodilurus | reverse complement strand
CTCCATTGTTGACCTCTTCCAATTTCACAGATAAGTGGGTCCATCGCTAAATTGAATAGCAGGGGGGACATAGGGTCTCCTTGTTTAACTCCTGTTTTGAGGTGTATGGGGTCTGTTTTTCTCCCCTGTATCTTGAAGTGGGTGGTAGCTTCGTCGTAGGCATTCATTATCAGTGTGATAATGTGCTCGTCAACCTCCCTGCATTTGAGTACTTCTATTATATGCTTGTGGGAGACTGAGTCAAAGGCTTTGGCGATGTCAATCAATACCACTCCTAGTTTCTTTTTCTCTTTTTTCGCCCTTTTCATGAGTTGTTTCAATATCCACAGATTTTCAGAGCATCCTGCAGCTGGGATAAATCCTCGTTGTCGTTTGTGCAGTGGGCATGCTCTCTGTAGACGTGCTGTTATTATTTTAGAGAAAAGTCGAAGGATGGCAGAGCCAATCGTCAGCGGTCTCCAGTTCCCCACTTCTTTCAGTTCTTCTACGTTCATGGTTTTCGGGATTAACGTCGATCTATTTTCTTTAACTTGTTTTGGAATTATGCCAGTTACCATCCAGAGGTTAAATAATTCTTTGAGGGTTGTTCCCTTTTTATCGTTCTTGGTTAGATCTTTTATTTCTATGCCATCTGGCCCAGGGGCTGATTTCAATTTCATTGATTTCCTATGGTATATTATTTCTTCTTCACTAATTAATTCTGCAAAATATTTGTTTTCTGTTTTTCCTGAGGGGGTATATTCTTCTAGTTTAAGGAATTTGGTGCTACCTTCCCATTTGTTCTTGTAAGTGTTGGTTATGACTTTTGCTTCTATTTCACATTCTAATTTCTGTTGTCCATCTAGGATGTATGTTGCTAGTGCTGCTGGATCGGTCTTATATTTTTCTTGTGCTTTTTTGTATGTGTATCTTTGCACTGCTCTCTTTTTGGTCCATGGCTTTTTATTTTTAATCCGAGGTTTTATATTTTGGTTGCTGTTTTTATGAGCTATCTCTCCTGCCGTTTTCTTGTTTTTATTTCTATTTTTTAGGGCTTGTATTATTCTTTCTGTGATTCTGCTTATCTCGCTTTTAACATCTCTGCCTGCTAGCCAATTTTCTAGAGTTTTTCTTATCTCTTGGTTCTCAATTTTTCCTTCTCTTATTTGTTCGGTAACTTTCTGCTCATATGTGGTCTTGAGCTGATTTTCTTCTTTTGGGTTGTTTGTGGTGATCTCCTCTGTTGGTAGTCTCTCTGGGGTTTTACTTTTTGTTTCTAGGATGTTATTTTAGTGCTTTTTTCTCTGTTCGTTCTCCTCTTGTCGCTTATTTGCTTTGCTGTTTTAGATGTTAGTTCTTGGGCAATAAGTTTGTTAATGTCCTTTCTGCCTTCATATTTGGCTTTTAAGCGTTCAAGAGTTTGTTCTTCTTCTTCGGTCCATCCTCCCTTGACTCTTCTCTTGGGTTTGACTCTGTTCTCTTCATCTACTAGCTTCTGGATCCTTTCTTCATTTCGTCGTATGGGGTGAGCATGGCGTGTGTGTTGAGTCAGTCCACTTTGGGTCTTGAATTTTGCTGCACACTCACTGCAGTGATGTTCCTTATCTTCAATAGTGGGGACTGTTTGTCCCTTGCACTTTGATATATGCACCAAGATGGAGTGTGCTTTTGCATTTGTGCGTTTGCAGAGTTTGCATCCATACACTATTTTGAATTTTCCATGTTCTCCTCTCAAGTGAGTGGCTAGTGCCGTCGGTTTTCCTACTATTCTTTTGCATACTGGGCATGGCGGGGTGGCCTCAGGTAGCCATACAATGTTCGTGTCCTGGGTTTGATTTTTTGTAGCAGCCACCTGCTCAGTTATTAGTCCATTTATCATTTTAGTGTCTTGGGCTAGATTAGAGTCTAGTCCATTGCATGTGGAGAGCATGTCTCCTTGTCTAGGGCTCGGGTTCTCTACTGCTGGGGTTTCTGTACATATGCCCAGCGTAGGCACCTCTAGTCCTTTTCCATCTTGTTCCCTGGAGCCCAGGCAGTTCTCATATTGTGTGCCTCTTGATATTAAGCGTTCGTGTAAGCTTGTGAGTATTCTGTCTTGGTTTTCGCTGGTTCTCTCCCATTGGAGTGGAACACAGCAGCCCCATTTCCTGCGGGCAAGGAAATAAGGGCACTCTTGGCTGCACAAGCTTATGCAGCTCATTTCTGGTGTGGTTAGGTGGGGTGTTGCAATCCTCATTTAGCCAAGCACAAGTGCTTGTTACCGGCGGGGCCACGGGGAGGCAGAGGATTAATCTATTGCCAACACCCAGACTCTCATTCATCAAATCATGTCTTTGTTCATCTATTCATGCCTTAAGAGAGTCATAGTTACTCCCGCCGTTTACCCGCGCTTCATTGAATTTCTGCCGGAAGCCCTCCCTCCGGAGGAGATGCGGATCGCGTCCCTTGCCGACCTCCGGGGGGGTGCTTGCCGACCTCCGCCCGCCCGCCCGGCGGCTTCCGGGCGCGCGGGGTGGTGGCGGAGGGGGTGCCGCCGGTGGGATCCCGGCCGTCAGGATCCGCCCCGCAGCTGCAACTGCCGGCTGCCTCGCGGACGCCCCAGAGGTGGAGCCCCAGGGGCCCCCGGGCGGGCCGCCATCCCCGACCGGTCAGCCCGGCGACGGCGGGGCAAGGGCTCGCCGCGGGGCACGCCGGGCTCTGCGGCGCCATCTGCTGGCCGCCACGGGGACGACCCGCCGGTGGGGGCGCAGGACGATCGGGCGGATCCACGGTCGGCTACAGCATGCTGCTAGCTGGGTTCCCGGCGGAGGTCCGGTCTACCCCAGCGGCTAGCTGGGTTCCCGGCGGAGGTCCGGTCTGCCCATGCGGCTTGTGAGCGATTTCAGCTTGGTTTCCCGGGGGTCCGGTCAGCCCAAGCGGCTTGTGAGCGATTTCAGCTTGGTTTCCCGGGGGTCCGGTCAACCCACGCGGCCGGTGATTTCAGCAAGCTGGAGCACGCCGGGTGCCGCTACCCGGGGTTTGCCGATCCCTTCGTTGCCTTAGCCCAAGCATGGGGCAAGATTGCTGATCAGGTCCACCCACTCAGTTCCCTTGCGCAGGGTGTTTTATGCCTTGGGTTTCAGGTAGCCCCTCCCTCCGTAATCAGGTGGGTTGACAATCTGGTGGGTTGCCACCCTCCCTGAGGGGCGGCCTTTTGGGGTCAGGTGGGGTGACGCCTTCCCCCTGTGGGGTGGGGTCCCTTTGAAGCCACTTGCTTAATGGTCCCATCCCGTGGTGTTGAATGGTCCTTTCTTATGGGTGCCGAAGTGTCCGCTCCGGCGAGGTATTCAAGTCTTCTGCCGATGGGGCTGATATACAAGAGCATTGAGGAACCTGGGGATGCTTCCTGCCTCCCCCCCCCGGGGTGATTCTATGCAGATGTTGTTCGTCCCCTTTGGTCTCTGTGGAGACTGGCTGTCTCCCCCCCCCCCGGGTCTCCTTCCCCCCTCCTTGGTGTGTGTGTGCGTGTCAGAAAGGGTTTTTAGGTTGGCTTTCTCCACGTTTACCGAATGACCTTCACAAGCTCGGAGCCACGCCAGCAATCCAGCTTCTCAGGACGGTCCAAAGTAGGAAGCCAACGTCTCGAGGAGCACGTGATTTCAGGGCCCTCGGCTAGTTAGTTTAGCTCGGGTCCCGGCAGAGGCCCGGTCACCCGGCCGCAGGTAGCTGGGTCCCCGGCGGAGGCCCGGTTTCCCCGATCGGCCAGCTGGGTTCCCGGCGGAGTCCCGGTCTCCCCAAGCGGCTTGTGCGCGATTTCAGCTTGGATTTCCCGGCGGCCCGGTCAGCCCAAGCGGCCAGTGATTCCAGCTAGCTGGAGCGCGCCGTATTCTGCCGCTCCCCTGGGTTGCTGCCCCTTCGTTCCCTTAGCCCAGGCAGGCACGGGCAAGATTGCTGATGGGGTCCAGAAAGCCAAAGTTCCCTTGTGCAGGGTGTTTTCCGACCTTGGTGTTCCAGGTCGCCCTCCCCTCCGTGATCGGGTGGGTTGACGCCCTCCCGGAGGGGCGGCCCTTTGGGTCAGGTGGGGTGACGCCTTCCCCCCGTGGGATGGGGTCCCTTGGAAGCCACTTGCTCAATGCTCCCACCCTCTGGTGTTGAGCGTCCATTTCTGAGGGGTGCCGAAGTGTCTGCTCCGTAGAGCTATTCAAGTCTTCTGTAGATGGGGCTGATCTGAGTGGAAGAGCGACGACCTGGTCTTCTGCGCGGTTTCAATGGTAAGGGCGGAACGAGTCCTGGGGGCGGGGCCTTCTCCGGGGTCCCCCAGCGACTATCGCCCTTAGCCCAGAACAAAGGGATAACTTCTAGCCACAGAAGTATCTTTTCTAAAACAAGTCTACTTACCGACTTACCTTCACAAACCCAGACCCACGCCAGCAATACAGCTTATCAGTACGGTACAAAGCAGCAAGCAAGAAGTCTCAAGGACACGGTGATTTCAGGGCTCTCGGCTAGTTAGTTCAGCTCGGGCTCCAGCAGAGGCCCGGTCAACCGCACGCTGCTAGCTGGTTTCCCGGCGGAGGTCCGGTCTACCCGAGCGGCTAGCTGGGTTCCCGGCGGAGGTCCGGTCTACCCAAGCGGCCAGAGATTTCAGCTTGGGTTCCCGGGGGTCCGGTCAACCCAAGCGGGTTGTGCGTGATTTCAGCTTGGTTTCCCGGGGGTCCGGTCAACCCAAGCGGCCAGTGATTTCAGCTAGCTGGAGCACGCCGGGTGCTGCTACCCGGGGTTGCCGATCCCCTTTGTTCCCTTAGCGCAAGCATGGGGCGAGATTGCTGATCAGGTCCGACAAGTCAGTTCCCTTGCGCAGGGTGTTTTATACCTTGGGTTTCAGTTAGCCCCTCCCTCTGCAATCAGGGGGGTGGCCAATCAGGTGGGTTGCCACCCTCCGCAATCAGGTGGGTGGCCAATCAGGTGGGTTGCCACCTTCCCCCTGTGGGGTGGGGTCCCTTTGAAGCCACTTGCTTAATGGTCCCATCCTGTGGTGTTGAATGGTCCTTTCTTATGGGTGCCGAAGTGGCAAGGTATTCAAGTCTTATGTAGATGGGGCGGATATACGAGAGCATTGACGAACCTGGGGATGCTTCCTGCCTTCCCCCCTGGGGTGATTCTATGCAGATGTTGTTTGTCCCCTTTGGTCTCTGTGGAGACGGGCTGTCTCCCCCCCCCCCCGGTCTCCTTCCCCCCTCCTTGGTGAGTGTGTCTGTGTCAGAAAGTGGTTTTAGGTTGGCTTTCTCCACAATGTGCAAGAGCATTGACAAACCTGGTGATGCTTCCTGCCTTCCCCCCCCCCCCGGGGTGATGTCGTGTGTCCCCTTTGGCATCTGTGGAGACTGGCTGTCTTCCCCCCCCGCTTCCCCGGGTCTCCTTCCCCCCCCCCTTGGTGAGTGTGTGTATGTGTATCTGTCTGTGTGTCTCTCTGTTTGTTGTGTGTGTGTGTGTGTGTGTGTGTGTGTGTTTGTGTGTGTGTGTGTGTGTGTGTGTGTGTGTGTGTGTGTGTCAGGCAGGGGGCTTAGGTTGGCTTTCTGCACAAAACCCGACGCCATCTCGCCGATAGGCCGCGGCGCTGGGCCGAGGGCGACGGGACGACATTTCATCGGGACGGATGCCGAGGGCTGCGCCGAGGGAAGAGGGAAGCCGATGCGGAGCGAGAGAGTGGGGGACACTCGGCTCGACGAGACGGCGAGGGAGGGGGATCTTGGAGCCGTGGAAGATCACAAAGGGAAGAGGGGGCCGGCGAGGCGACGTGGCCGCCGAGAAGGCCGGTGCCATCTGACGAGTGTCGCTTCCGAATCGCGGGCGGTGACGATTCCCCCGTAACCGGCACCGGGTGGGCCTCCTCTCGAGTCCTGCGTCCGGTTCCGGGCACCACCCTTTCGGCAGCCCGTGGACAAACCCGAGAGGGTAACTCGGATCGGAGGGCGACTAGACCAGCGTGAGAAAGGGACTGGAAAGTAGGCCCCATGAGGAGAGACGGAAAGAAGTGGGCATGTTGAGCCTTCCGGAGAGGACACCGAGGGGGTGAGAGGATGGCACCCTTCCCGTCCTTGAAGGGTTGTCTGTCACACACAGAGGAGGGCCGGGATCTCTTCTCGGTCCTCCCGGTTCGCGGGTCGAGGAATCGTGGGCTCAAAAGTGGCGGGAACCCAGATCCCACCGCAAGATCCGGGGAAATGTCCTGAGTGACTGTCAGGGCAATCGGACCGTGGAATCCACTCCCTAGGGAGGTGGCGGGCTCTCGCCCTCTGGAGGCCTTCAAGGCGCAGCCGCCCAGCCGTCTGTCGGGGATGCTTTGACCCGGATTCCCGCATACAGCAGGGGTTCGGACTCGATGGCCCGGTAGGCCCCTTCCCACCCTTCCGCTCTAGGAGTCCCCGACTCTCACCGCCTCCATCGGCCGCCCCACCCCCAACCCCCGGGCCCGGCCCGCCGCGCAGCCGCGGGGCCGGAGACGTGGTCACCCTTCGCAAGGGCCGGGGGTGGGGTGGGGGGGGTGGCACACGGCGTGAATGCCGGATGCCGTCCCCCCCCCCGGGAGCCGCAGAGGGTCTCTTGGGCCCGGGATAGAGGAAAGGTCTACCCGGGAGGGGGGAAGAATGGCGGCGCCCCGTTCTGCCTCCAGGCGCCGCGTCCCCCGTCCCGCCGCGCAACCGTGGGGCCAGCCAGAGACGTGGTCTCCGTTCTCGTCGATGAGGCCAGGTCTACCCGGGGGGGGGCCGGCACACGGTGTGAATCCCGGATGCCGTCACCACCACCCCCCGGGAGCCGCAGAGGGTCTCGGGGCCCGGGATAGAGGAAAGGTCTACCCGGGAGGGGGGAAGAATGGCGGCGCCCCGTTCTGCCTCCCTGGCGCCGCGTCCCCCGTCCCGCCGCGCAACCGTGGGGCCAGCCAGAGACGTGGTCTCCGTTCTCGTCGATGGGGCCAGGTCTACCCGGGGGGCGGCGGCACACGGTGTGAATCCCGGATGCCGTGTCGTCCCCCCCGAAGCGGCCGCGCGTGGGGCCAGAGACCAGGTCTCGCGTCGCGGGGCCTGAGGCCACGTCTCCCCGCGGGCACCCCCCCCACCGTGTGAATCCCGGATGCCGTCCCCCCCCCTTCCCCGGGTCTCCTTCCCCCCCCCTTGGTGAGTGTGTGTATGTGTATCTGTCTGTGTCTCTCTCTCTTTGTGTGTGTGTGTGTGTGTGTGTGTGTGTGTGTCAGGCAGGGGACTTAGGTTGGCTTTCTGCACAAAACCCGACGCCATCTCGCCGATAGGCTGCGGCGCTGGGCCGACGGCGACGGGACGACATTTCATCGGGACGGATGCCGAGGGCTGCGCCGAGGGAAGAGGGAAGCCGATGCGGAGCGAGAGAGTGGGGGACACTCGGCTCGACGAGACGGCGAGGGAGGGGGATCTTGGAGCCGTGGAAGATCACAAAGGGAAGAGGGGGCCGGCGAGGCGACGTGGCCGCCGAGAAGGCCATGTGCCATTTGACGAGTGTCGCTTCCGAATCGCGGGCGGTGACGATTCCCCCGTAACCGGCACCGGGTGGGCCTCCTCTCGAGTCCTGCGTCCGGTTCTGGGCACCACCCTTTCGGCAGCCCGTGCACAAACCCGAGAGGGTAACTCGGATCGGAGGGCGACTAGACCAGCGTGAGAAAGGGACTGGAAAGTAGGCCCCATGAGGAGAGACGGAAAGAAGTGGGCATGTTGAGCCTTCTGGAGAGGACACCGAGGGGGTGAGAGGATGGCACCCTTCCCGTCCTTGAAGGGTTGTCTGTCACACACAGAGGAGGGCCAGGATCTCTTCTCGGTCATCCCGGTTCGCGGGTCGGGGAATCGTGGGCTCAAAAGTGGCGGGAACCCAGATCCCACCGCAAGATCCGGGGAAATGTCCTGAGTGACTGTCAGGGCAATCGGACCGTGGAATCCACTCCCTAGGGAGGTGGCGGGCTCTCGCCCTCTGGAGGCCTTCAAGGCGCAGCCGCCTGTCGGGGATGCTTTGACCCGGATTCCCGCACACAGCAGGGGTTCGGACTCGATGGCCCGCTAGGCCCCTTCCTACTCTTCCGCTCTAGGAGTCCCCGACTCTCACCGCCTCCATCGTCCGCCCCACCCCCAACCCCCGGGCCCGGCCCGCCGCGCAGCCGCGGGGCCAGAGACGTGGTCTCCCTTCGCAAGGGCTGTGGGGGGGCTGGCACACGGCGTGAATCCCGGATGCCGTCCCCCCCCCGGGAGCCGCAGAGGGTCTCGGGGCCCGGGATAGAGGAAAGGTCTACCCGGGAGGGGGCAGATTGGCGGCGGCCCCTTCTGCCTTCCAGGCGCCGCGTCCCCCGTCCCGCCGCGCAACCGTGGGGCCAGCCAGAGACGTGGTCTCCGTTCTCGTCGATGAGGCCAGGTCTACCCGGGGGGGCGGCCGCACACGGTGTGAATCACGGATGCCGTCACACACACCCCCGTGAGCCGCAGAGGGTGTCGGGGCCCGGGATAGAGGAAAGGTCTACCCGGGAGGGGGGAAGAATGGCGGCGCCCCGTTCTGCCTTCCTGGCGCCGCGGCCCCCGTACCGCTGCGCAACCGTGGGGCCAGCCAGAGACGTGGTCTCCGTTCTCGTCGATGAGGCCAGGTCTACCCGGGGGGCGGCGGCACACGGTGCGAATCCCGGATGCCGTCCCGTCCCCCGTCGCCCCCGAAGCGGCGGTGCGTGGGGCCAGAGACCAGGTCTCGCGTCGCGGGGCCTGAGGCCACGTCTCCCCGCGGGCACCCCCCCCACCGTGTGAATCCCGGATGCCGTCCCCCCCCCTTCCCCGGGTCTCCTTCCCCCCCCCTTGGTGAGTGTGTGTATGTGTATCTGTCTGTGTCTCTCTCTCTTTGTGTGTGTGTGTGTGTGTGTGTGTGTGTGTGTGTCAGGCAGGGGACTTAGGTTGGCTTTCTGCACAAAACCCGACGCCATCTCGCCGATAGGCTGCGGCGCTGGGCCGACGGCGACGGGACGACATTTCATCGGGACGGATGCCGAGGGCTGCGCCGAGGGAAGAGGGAAGCCGATGCGGAGCGAGAGAGTGGGGGACACTCGGCTCGACGAGACGGCGAGGGAGGGGGATCTTGGAGCCGTGGAAGATCACAAAGGGAAGAGGGGGCCGGCGAGGCGACGTGGCCGCCGAGAAGGCCGGTGCCATCTGACGAGTGTCGCTTCCGAATCGCGGGCGGTGACGATTCCCCCGTAACCGGCACTGGGTGGGCCTCCTCTCGAGTCCTGCGTCCGGTTCTGGGCACCACCCTTTCGGCAGCCCGTGGACAAACCCGAGAGGGTAACTCGGATCGGAGGGCGACTAGACCAGCGTGAGAAAGGGACTGGAAAGTAGGCCCCATGAGGAGAGACGGAAAGAAGTGGGCATGTTGAGCCTTCCGGAGAGGACACCGAGGGGGTGAGAGGATGGCACCCTTCCCGTCCTTGAAGGGTTGTCTGTCACACACAGAGGAGGGCCAGGATCTCTTCTCGGTCCTCCCGGTTCGCGGGTCGAGGAATCGTGGGCTCAAAAGTGGCGGGAACCCAGATCCCACCGCAAGATCCGGGGAAATGTCCTGAGTGACTGTCAGGGCAATCGGACCGTGGAATCCACTCCCTAGGGAGGTGGCGGGCTCTCGCCCTCTGGAGGCCTTCAAGGCGCAGCCGCCTGTCGGGGATGCTTTGACCCGGATTCCCGCACACAGCAGGGGTTCGGACTCGATGGCCCGCTAGGCCCCTTCCTACTCTTCCGCTCTAGGAGTCCCCGACTCTCACCGCCTCCATCGTCCGCCCCACCCCCAACCCCCGGGCCCGGCCCGCCGCGCAGCCGCGGGGCCAGAGACGTGGTCTCCCTTCGCAAGGGCTGTGGGGGGGCTGGCACACGGTGTGAATCCCGGATGCCGTCACACCCCCCCCCGGGAGCCGCAGAGGGTCTCGGGGCCCGGGATAGAGGAAAGGTCTACCCGGGAGGGGGCAGATTGGCGGCGGCCCCTTCTGCCTCCA
>JAHFWL010001318.1:0-63581 GCA_021292165.1 Shinisaurus crocodilurus | reverse complement strand
TCGCTTAGCACGTTCTCCCTTTCACCTTGCACTCGGGCTTCTTCAAAGTCCATGGAACCTTTGTGAAAGGCCAACCTCCATTTAGATCGTTCATGGGCCAGAGCTTCCCAGTTTTCGATGTTTATATTGCATTTTTTTAGATTAGCCTTATGAACATCTTTAAACCTCTTATATTGACCACCGATATTCCGCTTTCCATTCTTGAGTTGGGTAAAGTAACTGCTTTGGGAGACGGCAGTCAGGCATTCGAGCAACATGACCGGTCCACTGAAGTTGGCGTTGAAGGATCATTTTTTCATGCTAGTAGTCTTTGCTTCTTCCAGTACACTGACATTTGTTCGCCTATCTTCCCAAGTAATTTGCAGGATTTTCCGGAGGCAACGTTGATGAAACCTTTCAAGGAGGTGGAAGTGACGTTTATAGATAGTCCATGTTTCGCAGGCATACAATAAAGTTGGTAATACAATGGCTTCATAAACCAGTGTTTTGGTCTTCTTACAAATATCCCGATCCTCGAACACTCTATGTTTCATTCGAGAAAATGCGGCACTTGCGGAGCTCAAACGATGCTGGATTTCACTGTCGATGTTAGCTGTAACAGAAAGATAGCTGCCAAGATAGAGAAAATGATCGACATTTTCCAGTATTGTCCCGCCAAGCTGGATAGATGGCATCACCAAAGGGTTAGCTTGCACTTGCTGATGAAGCACTTTGGTCTTTTTGATGTTAAGTGAGAGACCAAGTTTTTCGTATGCTTCTGCAAAAGCATTTAGGATAGTTTGGAGATCATCCTCTGAATGTGCGGAGACCACATTATCATCAGCATACTGAAGTTCCACAACGGAGGTTGTAATTACCTTACTTTTGCTTCAGCCTGTGAGATTAAAAGCTTTCCATCTGTTCGATATATAATTCCCACACCAGTGGGAAGTTTCCCCTTGACAAGATGTAAAACCATGGCGATGAGAATGGCAAATAATGTTGGGGCGATAACACATCCCTGTTTAACACCTGATCCCACTTTAAATGGAGCACCATGAGAGCCGTTGTTGTCCAAAACCGTTGCCGTCATGTTGTCATGGAGAAGTCGCAAGATATTCACAAATTTATTGGGGCATCCAATTTTCATAAGGATAGTCCAGAGAGCTGTACGGTCTACAGTATCAAAGGCCTTAGCCAATCGATAAATGCCGTATAAAGGGGTTGATTTTGCTCCCGGCATTTTCTTGGAGCTGACGTGCAGTAAAAATCATGTCTACTGTCCCTCTAGAGGGGCGGAAACCATATTGAGTTTCAGGGAGGATCTCTTCTGAAATAGATAGAAGACGGTTTGCGAGAATCCTAGCAAATATTTTACCTGCGGTTGCTAAGAGAGAATGCCCCGATAGTTTCCACAGTCTGTTCTATCACCTTCTTAAAGAGGGTGATAATTATGGCATCCCTGAAGTCTTCTGGGATCTCTTCTCTTATCCAGATTTTTTCAATGAGTTTATGAAGATGTTGTACAAGTTCGGGGCCCCCTTCTTTAAAGATTTCAGCAGGAATCCCATCTGGTCCACTAGCTTTGTTATTCTTCATTTGATTAATGGCTTTTATAACTTCATCCAAAGTGGGGAGTATTGCAAGTTCCTCTTTAATTTGTTTTTGTGGGATTTGCGAAAAAATCTCATTATCCACCTTAGATTACGATTTAAAAGGTCATAATAATGCTCTTTCCAACGCAGTGCAATAGACTCTTTGTCTTTTAAGAGTTTGGTGCCATCTTTTGATTGTAAAGGGTTTGTACCATAGGTTTTTGGTCCATAATGGCCCTTGTGGCCTTAAAAAGCCCCGTGCATCATGAGATTCTGCAAGTTGTTGAATTTCCTCAGCTTTCTTTTTCCACCAAGCGTTCTTAAGTTCTCTTGTTCTTCTTTGGACCTCAGCCTTTGCGCTAGCGTAGGTTTTTTTCTTGGCAGCGCAGTTAATATCATTTTGCCATATTTGGAAGGCTTTCCTTTTTTGGTCAATTATATTTAATCTCATTATCATTTTCATCAAACCAATCCTGATGTTTCTTAGTTTCATATCCAATAGTTTGTTCACAAGCTGCAGTAATGGAGGTTTTCAGCTTAGACCAATGGTCCTCAATTTGTCAGGAGGTTCCGTAGGTAGATGTTCCTTAAGAAGTGATTGAAGACGAGTTTGCTTAATAGGATCTTGAAGGACTTGGATGTTCATTTTACGCCTTGGTTTCCTTCCTTGAAGCCTACGTTGGGGAGCAATGTTGATAACCATTGTGGACCTGATTAGTCGGTGGTCTGTCCAGCAGTCGTCGGCACTCACCATGGCCCTAGTAAGAAGTACATCGCGGCGATCTCTAACACGGACAATTACATAATCCAGAAGATGCCAGTGCTTTGACCGTGGGTGCTGCCATGATGTTTTAAGCTTATTCTTTTGTCGAAAGAGCGTGTTTGTAATAGTGAGATTATGCTCTGCAATATAGACAAAAGTAAGAGTCCGTTCGGGTTGCTATTACCAACTCCGTCTTTTCCAATAGTTTCTGGCCATAAATCAGAGTCACGCCCGACTCTTGCGTTTAAAATCGCCCAGGAGACATAATATAAAACCATTAACATACAAAAATATAACAACAATTTTAAACCAGTAACAAGAACAAAAAAACAAAAAGCCATTAAAAAGCCTTATCATGTGCTGTAAAATGCCTGGGAGTAGAACAAAGTCTTGACCTGGTGCTGAAATATGACTATGTTGCCACCAGGTGGACCTCAGTGGGGAGAGTATCCCACAATTGTGTGGCCACCACTGATAAGGCACTCTCCCTTGTCACCATCCTCCAAAACTCTCTCAGAGGAGGCACCTGGAAGAAGGCATCAGATGATGATCATAGTGTATGGGTAGGTTCATGCCAGGAGAGGCACTCCATCAGATATTGCAGTCCTGAGCCATGTAAAGCTTTATAGGTCAAAAACCAGCAACTTGAATTGGGCTCGGAAATGTACAGGCAACCAGTGCAAGTGGGCCAGAATTAGTGTTATTTATTCAAACCTTCTGGTTACCAGAGCATAGACTACTCTGTACTGTACAGTAGTAGCACAATAGTAGCTGTACTGTACTACTGTTCAAATAAGGGTGTAGCTGGGCCACCAACCAAAGCTGGTGGTAGAAGGCATTCTACCTTCAAGTGACAAAGATTGCTCCAGAAGAATCCCCAAACTATGAACCTCCTCCTTCAAGGGGAGTGCAACCCCATCCATAATATGATGAACACCCTCCATCTGGTCAGAAGAACCACCCACTAACAGCATCTCAGTCTTGTCTGCATTGAGTATCAGTTTATTAGCCGTCATGCAGCCCATTTCTACCACATCCACTGGCTCACTCAATGTCTCTTTTAAGATAGACCCCCTGGCTCCCCCCCAGGCTGGTAAATGATCACACAGTAAGTCTGGGCTTTAGAAACAAAACAATATTTATTTTTACTGCCATATTTAGAAGCTGTATCATCCTTGTATGTCACAGTACTGTTCTGCATGGGCAAAAGTTGGTTTGCACACTGCTTTTGTTTTGGGCCAAAGCCCCCCCCCCAAAAAAAACAGTTATATCTATAGGATTGGAGCACAAGGAATGTAAAACTCAGGCAGTTTACTAAGTATCCATTTGTGTGAGTAAGAAAGAACAAAAAGATCATTCACCTCTTGTCTATGACTCTTAATTAAGCATTTATTAATTAATGAATAATAAATAAATAAATAAATAAATGAAATTTACTCCAGTAGTTTTTTTCATCATAGTTTTTGAAATTGCTGTCCTAGAACTGCAGTCCCCACTCACCTATTCAGCTCTCACACATGCAACAGACCAATTAGCTTTAATGAGACTCTTCAAGAAATAAAAAGGTAGAAAGATCATTTGCTGCATTATTTATTTACAGCCACGTTGAGGAAACGATTTGTGTCAAAACCTGCCATGCAAAACATCACACAAGGATCACACTGCTAAATTAGGGTGGCCATGTTCCCTACTTTACAGAGCACAGTCCTCTATTTGAAGGCTGTCAGAGGTCAGTCCTCTGTTTTTATAGGCATCCTCTAGGGATGTGGGGAAACCGTTTTTTTTGCGTGCGTGTGCATGCGTTCATCGGCCTTCTCCATTTTTCGCGCGGGTGTTCCCGAGCACCCCTCCCGCTCATCCGCGATTCCCGGACCCAGAAGTGACGTGACGGGGATCCCGTCGTGATCCCTTCCGGGTCCCTGGCGCTGCGCTTTTAACATAGATACCAGGGTAAACTACCTAAAAATGGCTGCAATGGCAAAAAAAAATCGCAGCCGTTTTAGGTGGGTTGCCCTGGTATTTACGTTAAAAGCCTCCACCACTCCGCCACTCCTCCCGCCCTGCCAGCTTCAGCCCAGCAGGGCATAGGAATCTTCGAAGCCTCTGAGTTCAGGGGCTTCCAAGCAGCAAGGGTCAGTCCATTGGACGTGTCCTAAAAGGGGGAAAGAATGGCCTTGAAGTTGCCCATCATAGAGATGTTAATGTACCTTTAGGGGGGCCTGCCTCGCCTCGCTGCCCCCCCGCTGCTCGATTCTCCGCGCCGCTCGAGCTGCCCGCGCCCACTGCGACAGGACCCCGCGCTGCGTCTTTTCTGTAGAAACCAGGGCAACAGGGCTTAAAACGGCCATTTTAAGCCCTGTTGCCCTGGTTTCTACGGAAAAGACGCAGCGCGGGGTCCCGTCAAACTAGTGCAGGGTCCTATCGCGGCCGGAAGTGACGCGACGGGACTGTTGCAGCGGGTGCAGGCGGCTCGTCGCGGAGATGCGAGTGGGGCTGGGACCCGGTAAGGCCCGCGAGTCTTGGGTGGGTGTGAGAGGGGCTGATTTCAGCCTGCTACGCCCCCCCCCCGCAAGGCGAGCGGTTACATCCCTACCAATGGTGAGCACCTGGAAAGGAGACTGAGTGAGCAAGCATACAGGTCACCTGGTCACCATCTTCCCTCCATGGAGAAAAGCATTGTATTTTCATTTAAATAATGATATTATTTCTAAACTGAATCTATACTATAAATTAGCATATGCAAATTTATGCAATCTGTATCTTCCTTTGGGGTGAGCCATAAGTGCCCGTCCTATTCTAAATACAGCAGTTGAAAATGGTTCTATATCAATCTAAACAATATCAGCTCAGCAGTGGCATCCAAGCCTGGGTGAAACATTGCTTATTCATGCACTGGGGATATAGTCTGGGGTTAGATAATATTATAGAATGTGAAAGCTAAGTATATAAAGGCCTAAAACTGTTTGGTGGGCAGCATGTAAAGAAAGGCACATTCAGTTTATTCATAAACAGTTCCCTCTCACGATTCCTTTCAAGACTGAATAACTGAAAGTTGAACTCTTGTATCTTCCATAAGCTGGAAAATAATGAAATATTGAGGAAAACATAATGCCTTTTTCAAATAAAAACTCTGAGATAACTTTTTTTTAAAAAAAAACCAATCTTCATGATGCTAAAAGTATGACTGATATACTATCTCTGTCTATGAGTTTTCAGGATTCTGAGTGTTTGATTTCAACTCTTTACCAAGGAGCACTGTTTAATAACTCAGAAGGCTTGGTTGGTGGGGTACCCACACCAAGGACCTGTGGTTATTTTCTTGCAATTTGCACATGGCTCCTAAGGCCCAGTTCATATTTTCACTTAGTGCATGGCAGCTGCTTCCCTGGTCTCTTTCCCACAAGGGTCTGGTAATCTGCATCTTAGATCTATGTGGGCGGGAGTAATGAGTCTTCTCCTTCCCACCCAAATAACACATGGCTGGGTGTGAGGGCAAAGGTTATCTAAGGAACTGCCTGTCTTGCTGTGAACCTGCTCAGGTAATAATATCTGCAGGAGAGGGCCTTTTGAGAGTGTCATTACCTTCAGAGGCATGTTCATTGGGCATGTGTGAAAAGGCTTTCTCCTGTGTTGCCACCAAACTATGGAATGTACTGCCTCAAGATCTACAAACCCACCCACCCCCACTTTCTTGGCCTTTAGAAAAGATGTGAAGATGCATCTTTTCAACGGAGGCTTCTAAAATGGGTAGTTTCAAAGTTTTAACTGTTTTTAATGCTCCTGTTTGTATTATTTTAAGGTTTTATTGTTTTAAATTGATGGATATTGCTTTAAATTTGATATCCTTGATGGTTTTTTTAGCAGATAAGGTGGTTTATAAATGTTAATAATAAATAATATTGTTCAGATGGTGGTGGTGGTGGGAAACCCTGTGTAACAGGTCTCACCCACAGGATTTTGAGCTACACAGATTACCAGAACTTGGTGGGAAGAAGAAGCTGGTTTACAACAACAAAATGTCAAATACAAAAACAAAAACATTAACTTAATTAAACCATCATCATAATGAAACACAATTGACATAAGGAGCTAAAAATTCCAGCCGGCAGCAAAAGGAGCAGTCCATAAATGAACAGCATCGACGTATCCACTGAAGGGACATTTTCTTAACTAATGGCCTTTAAATAACGAGGGTTACAGGTGCTTTAAGGCACATGAGTGTTGGGCTCATCAGATCTCAACTGGAAGGACACCACACAAAGCGAGTGGAACTACTGAAAAGGCCCTATCCCTTGTCACCAGTTGCTGGCTTGCCGCTTCTTAGATGATCAAGAGATCTGGAGCAAGACCTCAGATGATGAATGGAGCATGTGGGAAGGAACATATGGAACAGGGTAGTCCTTGATGAATTAATGGAAGACAGAATGGGACATTCTTGCAAGTAAAATTCTTTGTAAATGTTCAAAAGGGCTAAAATGAGTGTGTGTGTGGTGGTGGTGGGGGGGGTATGGCTTCACAGCAGTAGGCTTTCCCCCAAGCCATGTATGTTCCTTCTAGTGTGTGTAGAGAGCCACCATGCAAGCAGCCGTACATGTGGGGACTTCTTTACACCTTTCAACAAAGGTGCAGCAATTGGGATGGAGCCTGCCACCATGATGCCACTTCCCCCATGTTCATTCACTTAAGCCCCTTTGAAAATCAGAAAAGGGCTCCTGTTCCATTGACTACAGATTAGGGCTCATTAGTGACTGATGTTTGCTGGATTATGCATATAGCTTCTTAGATTGGAGCCAATGCATACATCTCATCACACATTGTATTTCCCTATGGATATTGCAGTGTAAACATTTCCTTTTCCTCTTGAAATGATATTTCTTTCAAGAGGAATACAAATTAATTGCTTACTACAATTACTATTTTCAATGTGTGGGTTTTTTGTTTTTGTTTAAACCTCTTAATTATGCTACCTTCGCCTTTTGGAAAATGCCTTTAGTTTTATTTTTAATATTCCTTTAAAAACTAGTGCGATTTGTTGCGCTGCCCTGCCTGGGTGCCAGTCGGACATCCCGACTGGGGAGCAGCCTCTTCACCGGGCCTACTGGCGGCTGAGACCGGCTTCCCCTGGGGTTGGGCAGGCGGGTGGGTGGGCATGCTTTATCACCGCACATGCATGCCTCACCCCAGGGTTTGTTCTCCCGGCTGTGTGCCGGTTGTACTGTTGCAGTTCTGGGCTGTGTGGGTGAGCCTCCTTGCCTATTCCTGGCAATGGGCTTCTCCAGCCCTGGCTGGGCCCATTGCAGGTGTGTCTCATGGCCGGGAGCATTTTCCTGTGCTGTCCCATCTGGTGTGGCGTGGGTGGCTGTGGGGTGTCCAACTGGGAAGCGACCTCTAATTGGCCCGATTGTCCCTTGTGGGAACGGCTGCCTTTCCTTGCCTATGAAAACTCCCCTTGTTGCTTGGGGCCAGTCCCTGACTCTCAGCCTACCCTACCTCACAGGGTTGTTGTGAGGATAACATGTAAGGAGGACTATGTAAGCCACCTCTGGTTCTTTGCAGGAAAATAGACAGGATACAAGTGTAATGAATGTATACTGCCTTCCTTCTGAAATAGGGAGTTAATATGCTGGTCTACCTAACAGCGTTGTTGTGGAATAATGTATATGAAGCACTTTGATTACTCAAAGTACCAAACAAGTGAATTCTATTTATCTGGTTTCAGGGGTTATCATTGTTTCCTTTAACCTTTCTCATTATTGTTATTTAGGAATTGAGTTGTCTCCTAAAAAGGGACAGGGTGGCAAGAAAAGGAAGGGGCGTGCCCCCCAAGCAGTCGACTGTGGCTCTGTGGTGAGCATTGGCTTTACATGCGGAGGGTCCCAGGTTTACTCCCAAGCATCTCCTGGGAGGGCTGGAAGGCTCTTGCCTGGAACCCTGGAGGGCTGTGGCCACTCGGCGTCAGCAGTACTGGGCTGGATGGCCCATTTGTCTGGCTCAGTTATCCGGTCAGCTGTGTGCTGGCATGTTAATTACAAATGGACTTCACCTTAATCAATATGTACTGTTTCCTGCATAGCCAACCAAGTCAATGTCCTGAGCTTGCAAGAGTGATTTTTATTATGCCTGAGTTGTGCTGGGAGTTTCTGTTGCTATTTTTGTTTGCAATTCAGTTGGCATTGCTTCATATGCCCTGCTAGTTCCTGACGCCTGAGTACAGCCCCTCCTTTTTTAGCTGGTACCTGGACCGCCTGTGACTTACAGCATCTCTGTCCATTTGGGTGACTTTGTCCCTACCATGTCATCTGTTGATATTGATATTATATGCTTTATTTTAGTTATTTCCCTAGTGTTCCCAAGCTGTGGGCTCTTCCAGGTAATTCGTGCTTGTCCGATCGCTTCAAGACAACTTCTGGATTTGCAGTGGCTTTCCCGACGGTTCATTTGCTGAGCTATTTTCTTCATCTATCCCCTGCCTCAGCAAGCAATCGTGAGTCCCAGTGCTCTTCAGCCATGGGTTCTTTCAGCTATTTTCTTCATCTGTCTGCTGCCTCAGTGAGCAATCGTGAGTCCCAGTACTCTCAAGGCATGAGCTCTTCCAGATAGTTTGAGCTTGTCCGATTGCTTCGACAATCTCCGTATTTGCAGTGGCGCAGCCATCAGTTCCTTTGCTGAGGTGAGTTCTAGTCCCAGTAGGGCCAGGTGTCCTCCAGGTTCCTGTACTTGCAATTCAGTGATGGTCGTCAACTTCCCCATCACCTGCTACACTCGGGACACGTGTCCAGGCTTCACTCAGCTGACAGTGTGGGGGCAACCATTGAAGCTTGTTTGCCCCTCTTCAATTTTGAGGCACAGCACAATCATGGGGGAGGGCAGTTTTAGCTGTGTTTTGCTTTGGACTTTGTGTGACAGTCCACTTTTAGGCCCTATTACTTTGGACTAGATATGAATAAAATGAGCTGTCCTTCTAGTCCGATTATAAATTTATCGGCTAAAACAATTCCACTAAATACAAGCTGCCACATCGCGCTAACCACTGAGCTCAGGTTTACTCTCAGAGCCATGGCTTACCAGCACCTACAGTTTTGCTTAGATCTATGGTATGTACACTTTGCCGGTAATGTTCCTTTTTACCGCCTACCCTGGATCTGTCTGTGGGCTGCCCGGGGCACTTACGGTACGGCTAGCCCAGCGGGTGCAGGTGGCAATACCCTACCCTAAGCGGGCCTGTTACACTGAAATCTTGTGCCATGGGCATTTGGGGGACACACACCAGGTGGTTTGGGAGTTCATTTTCAGGAGTCCTCCTGAACCCGGAGCATAATTTCCCATTAACTAAAAGTCCGGGTAGGCATTATGAGCCAAATTGTTGCTACTTTAGCCTACTTGTTCATTGGTCCTGGTGCCATTATTTGGTGCTCCTATTGCCCAGGCAGTGCCTTTTGGCCTGTGCATGACCTATGCTTTACGGGGATTTGTCATGGTACCCTTATGGAAGTATTATACTGTGGTTCTTGGTCCCTGGATGCAAGGTGGGGGGGGGCGCTACGATCCCATAAGCTGGCACTACGGGAGGCATTTATACAGCACTTTTAATTTGAATTTTGGTGTGATGCCTGCTGGGACCGGATGCTGCAATGCCAAGATGGGTTTTTTTGTTTACCCGACACCGTGGCTGTGGCATTGTTCAACCGCTGTTATTACTGGGCCTACTGTCATTCGGCTGACTAACGGTGTTTTCCTTTAGTCATGTGTGCTGTTCTCTGGCTGTTGTGACTCATAGGCCATTTCGTCGCAGCTGGGTCAGCAGACAGCGTTCTTGTCTGGAGCAAGAGATGATCCAGCAGGCTGGCTTCACTTTACTGTTATGCCTCCTGTCCCGTGCACACTGCAACATGTTGGGGTCCAATGGGTGTTGCACCCTGGCCCAACTATTGTCTGCAAGTAACATCTCCTTATCTCGCTATATTCCTTTGGATTGGTGTTTTATTGTTCCTGCTCCCCCCCACTTTTGTCATTAATCTAGGAAGCTACTAGCTCCTGATTTTGTATTTTGGCCATCGAAGCAAGTAGTTTTGAGAGGTTTTAATTCCATTGCCGCAGTTATTGGGTTCTTTTAGCCCGGCTTGTTCCGGAACCTGATAACAACATTGCCTTCAGTACCCAATGTATTTATTGCATTTTCAGCTCCCGTGACTTACTTAAATTTATGGGTTGCGGGCAGTATTACTGAAATCTGGTAGAGTGTGATAACATGGTCATTATTTCAAGTATTTGCCCTTGCTCATGCGCCTCCTACATGCGGACAGATAGGTTCCTGCTTTTAGGTTACTTTATGCTTCCCATAGGGCAACCAATGTCCTAGTATGGTGGTTCTGCCCTGCAATTTTCCGGCGCAGGCAATCAAAGGGCACCAGATCCAATGTGGGGGAGGCTCATATTCCTGTTTAATGTGGGATGGGCACAACTTCGTCTCGACTTTACCATAGGACTGTTCACAGGATTAACAGGCGGTTATCACCAAGACGTAGGTGGCAATCTCATGTCTTTACGACATCACTTGGGGTCTGCGCTGCCATAAGCAGGCTTTCCTCTTCCAGCCTCCTTTTAAGCAGCTTTTGGCAGTTTCTTCACCTTTAATTTCACTCTAGGGAGCAGGGTGTTTTTTACACGGGCTTCAACTGTTTGGACAGTGCGAGCCTTGCATAGCTACACCTGGAGAAGTCCAATCTGACCTATGTGCTCCCTGCCCAATTATGGCTGGCCCAGATTGACAGATTGTGTGTCTGTGGCCATTTTTGTAGGCTTGATAGTCAGGCTGAGCTTTTGCTCCATCCGCGCTCTTTTGTCCTCGTGTGACATACATGGTAAACTCCTGTTGGACGGTAGTGAAGTCCAGGCCATGTGCCTAGAGCTTTTACAGTCTCACAATTATGGGGCTGCTCTCTCCGTAATTTCAGTGTGCTCACATTTCGTTTCTCCCATAGATTGACAGAGTGGTGGGCAGCTGCATATGTATCCACGGCAATGGCTTCGGTTGACTTGCAACCATCTGGTGTTATCCAGGAGCTGATGTATGGTCTAACCTGTGGCTGTGGATGGCAGATAGGAGCAATGACCAGATGGGCATGGCCCTGCTGTGGTGGCTTTGGCCGACTCGACATCATCCGGTGGTGTACGGAGTGTGCTGTGTGGTCTGCCCTGCAGCTCGGTCTGCAATTATTATGGACAACAACCTGGTTCACAGATGGGCATAGCCCTGACGTTGTGGCCTTGGCCGACTTGAAAACATCTGGTGTGTCTGGAAGTGCGATGCATGGTCGACCCCCCACCTGTGGTACTGCAGATGGGGGCAACGACCTGGTTCCTTGGGCATGCCCTTGTGTCACAAGGTTGGGTCAGCATGGAATGCATTGGCTGAGCCTCCTACCCACCTTGTTCTGATCTGGCCTGGTTGGCCTGTCCCTGCAAGTCCTAGTGTGGCATCTGGGGAGAAACGACTTAGGTTTGCTCGTGGGCAAGGCCTTGATTCTGCAAGCGTTTGTGAACCTTGAAATTGTGCGATAGGGGCCTTGGAGGGATAGGTTTTGCGATTCCTCATCCCACAATATCCTTGGCCTGGAGGGAGCTGTGCCAGTCGGCCGGGGTGCATTTGTCTGATGCTGGGAACGATTGGTTTCTCATGGATCTGCGAAGGGCCCTGCTGGAATTAATTCCTGGCAGGTGGGGGAGAGGAGACTAAGCAGAGGCTTGTCTCTCTCTGTGGCAGGTAAGTGCGGGAATTAGCAGTGGGGTAGGGTTCGGTGATCATCCAATGGCACCTTTTAGGTGACTGGCATGACCCGAGGCTCCCTGTTGCTGGGTTGCACAGCTCAGTTGTGGGAGATAAGGTTCGCCTTTGAGGCCAACTCACCTCACTCGCATTGGTGTTGTACCACCCCATGAGGAGGTGACACTGAGAAGCAGGGCCAGTGCAAGGCAGTTTGGTGCCCTAGGCAAGATCAGATATTTAGCGCCCCCCCTTCCCACTTGAGCCCTCCCTCCAGCCCTATGCCCATTATGAAATAAAAGTCAATTGGCAAAACCTAAAAAATTTATTATCGTAAACATTGACAAACATACATAAAATACATGCTGATATAGTACCAATTTGCTATATAGAAAAATCCTGGTGAAGTGTGACAGAAACTACATTTAATGTTTAAAACTTCATTTTCCTTGCCTTTTTCTTGGCAAACTGGCAAACCATTTCTTTAATGTCTAAAGAAGATGCAACACCTACCTCCTTCCCACCCAGTCTAGAAAATCAGATTGAAGGTGTACCCTGCCATGTGTGACACTTTAGTCAAGTTCAAGATAATGGTTGGTGGGGTGGAGCTAGATGCAAAATTATATCTAGGGGGCAGAGCAAGTTACCTACTGTATCTGCAACTCCTCACTCTACCACACAAAGGAATAACCTGCATATGCAAGTACAAATCTGCATGTGAATGACTACAGATCAAGGATTCCAACAGTCTGAGGGTGTGTGTGTTAGAGAGCCTTTAGTTTTGCTACTGGCAATCAAACTCTTGCTGGCCATCCAGTGATCTATTGCAAAAACCCAGTAATCTACTAGTACCTATGTACCTTCTGCCCACCCCTACCTTAGCAATTCACATACTTGAGAAAATGTCTAGGTTTGTCTTGACAATTTCAATAGCACTTGTTTTCTTTCAGGTACATGGTTCTGTCTGAATCCGCTAGTTCACCAGAATAAGAATTGAGAATTTGTTCCTTCTTCACTCCTTTCTCAGGGGAAAAAATGCTGTTGAGGTACTTACACCTCCTGCAATTTTGTCCCAGATTTTCTGGGCATTCCTTAAAAGAGAGGGAATGAACAGAGACCACAAAGCTATGTATGTTATGAAGAATATGCTCTTGAGACTGCAAAAATGAAAGCAGTGTGGCTGTTAAAAGGAAGCAGAGTTTTATCTAGACAACATAGGATAGGGCTGAAATAAATAACACTCGCAGAGGAATGCTCAACCAGTCACAATATCCACAGCAAAAATCCTAATCAACTCCCTGCACCACACGCGCTCACACACAGAGACACCTTCTCCAGTCACCTCTTCATAGGTTTCCATTCACTGCAGAAATTTTCCACCTGGCACTGTATGAATGCATGGCAAAACATTCCCTTGCCTTAGAAAGCTGCTGTTGTTCGTAAAATATTTCTATTAATATGACTTTACCAACAACAACAACAACCACTCTTTGCAACCATAGATTCATAGATCATAGAGTTGGAAGGAGCCTACAAGGCTATCGAGTCCAACCCCCTGCTCAATGCAGGAAACAAGAGGAGGGGTCTCCCATCCAAGTAACAACCAGGCTTGGCCCTGCTTAGCTTTCCACGCTCAGACAAGCTGAGCCAGCGTAAAGCACATCCTTCCCTTGAACCTCTGGACCCGCCCTCCCCTTAGGCAACTTTATTCCCCACCTCTTCTACCATATATATAGGGCAGCCTTCCACAAATCAGCACCCTCCAGATGTGGTAGACTGCAACTCCCATAATTCCCAGCCAGCATGGCCATTGGAGGGTGCTAGGTTAGGTAAAGGCTGCCCCATAGGGACATCTGCCCAAATCACCACCCTCCCTGCAAGCACCACTTTTTCCAAACCCCATCTCCTTGGCTGGCGCCCACCCTCTTTCCTGCAAGATCCCAAAGTGACATGGGGGATCCCTTCCTCCTATCCCCACCCCCAAGCATCACCCTCCGACGACGAGGAGCCCTTTAGCGGGCACCCACCCTCTTCCTTGCAACATCCCAACTTGACGTGGGAAATCATGACTACTTCTTGCCCCCACTGTCTACACATAAACACACTCCAAGCACTGCCTTCCCGTGAGGATGCGCTACCGTCCTCCAACACCCCCCTTGTCTCACAACCAGCTCTGCCTCCTCCTCCTCCTCCTTCCCCCCACCCTTTGATCGACGGCCTACCTGCGCCACCCCAGGGTTGAGCCATCTTCCCACCCCACTCCCTCCGCAACCCCCCAACGGCTAGAGTCGGGGTTCAACGCCTCGCCATCACCCCTTCCGTGCAACTCTGTCCCACCTGCTATGAAGAAGAGACAACTGACCTAGCCGCTCAGCGCCATCTTCCACGGCAGGAGGGCGACGCCGAGAGGAGCCGGGGAGCGGGGAGGAGGAGGAGGAGGAGGAGGAGGCTGCGGTGCCAAAGCGAGAGGGGGCAGAGCCAAGGCGAGCCGTGCGGAGGGCAGGCCCAGCAGGAAGAAGCGGCAGCCCCGAGCCCATGAAGCGAGGGGGAGCGCTTAGGGTGGGAAGGGGTTATATGGCGCACTGCAGACTGTATTTTTTTTCCAAGGCGTTTGGCACCCCCTTTAGCCCTGCGCCCTAGGCAGCTGCCTAGTTGGTCTAATGGTAGCACCGGCCCTGCTGAGAAGGCCTCCCAGCACCATGATGGTGTAAAACTGCAGGGTGGCAAGTTGCAGCACCACCCCTTGGGGTTGGATGTTTTCACCCGTAAACAGCTCCACTGGCCAATGGCCGGTTTAGTTAACACCCACACTTCTTCCCTTTGCAGATCTTTGATCATTTAATAAATGTGGCCCTAATTTTACACCATATTTTGTGTCTCAACTTTTTATTTCCCCTTTCCATGTGCACCTGATAATGACTACCGAGTTATATTATAAGCAGTCCAATAGCTGGAAAAAAAAATTCCTTCTGTGGGATGATAACATGGCAGTGAAAGATAGCTTGTGTTTCTGCGCTGGGGAAGACAGTAGCAGTCATACAGCAGAAAATAAGTTCCACTGGCAAAATATAAATGACATAGAGCAGACTTGCCATTGATTTTTCTGTTTTCTGAGGAGTGGGGTTTTCAACTGGGTTAAGGTAAAAAACAAAGATAAGGAACAGAAAGTTAAAATGCTGGAGATATTTTCCCTCTCTGAGGTCTCCCAAAAGCTTGCTTTTTCAATAGATGACCCAATTCTCAAGCAAAAACAATACCATACTGATCGAAAAGCCAGTTCTTGGGTTCCATCTCTTTGTCACACTCTAGTGCTTGTATTTTATGCTTTTACTGTACACTGCCCAGAGAACTGTACTGTGGGTTATTGGGCAGTTGAAAAGTGAAACAAAGAAACAAATGCATACATACATACATACATACATAAAAAGAGACAGAAACTAGATCAGGTAATACAGATGAAAGGAGGGTCCCCAGGTAGATATAGGTGAACTCAATTTTCCATAGTTCCAAGTGAATTATCTGAGAAAGAGGAGCAAAACAGATATTACCTTAAATCCATATATAGCAGCTGTGTGTTTTTCTTTTTACTCTATAGAGTAGCTGCAGGGAGCAATCTGGATCTACCCATCCCCCCCACACAGTAAGATCCCAAACCAGAATGGCACCCCTGTGCCTACTCTAGAGTAAAATGTGTGTGTGTGTGTGTGGGGGGGGAATGTAGTTGCTAGTTACTGTTTTAAAAAGTAATGTCTGTTTTGGCTTACAGTAGGCAGGCCGAAACCTGGCCCCTGCTCCAAACATGACCACCAGGGAGTTCCTATTAATATACAGGGAACAACAGTCCAACTCTGTCCCACCTGCTATGAAGAAGAGACAACTTAGGTGCAGTCTACTGTTTACAACTGTAAACAGAGTTCAAACTGATGCAAGGACCTGGCTGTTAGCTAATATCTATGTCTTAGCACCTCTGAAATGATTTGATTTATCATTTATCAACACAGCCAGCTGTGTTGGAACTAGTTGATGGAGGCAGATTGGATTGTTGTTTAAGAGGGCATGAGAACTTATCTCATGTTACTTCCAATTAAGAAAAAAAATCAAGTTTTCCAACTTCAATGCCAACACTTTCACTCCCCCCCCAAAAGCAATGGCATTCCCTCAATTGATGATGTTTGAAAAGGATGTTGTTTGCTTGATAAGAAATTATATTTTTTCTGTGGTTCAAATGTTACATTGTTCTTACTTTCTGATTTTTCTTTAACTTTTTCTTTTTGACTTCATGTGTTCTGATTACTGCTGGATTAGCCAAGATTCGTTAAAATCATCATCATCAGGCGATCACTCGTGACCGAGTAAGATTGTCTTCCGGGATAAAAGGAGGAAATTCTAAAGAAGATTGTGTAGACTCTAGCGATGGGTCCGTAAGTGACTGTGGAGGCCAATTCTAGATCCACACAGCTTCCCACAGTGAGGACACAGGTTACCAGATAGAAGATGGTCCTGTAAAGGATTCATTTGACGTGCTTTTCGCTTAGCACGTTTCTCCCTTTCACCTTGCACTCGGGCTTCTTCAAAGTCCATGGAACCTTTGTGAAAGGCCAACCTCCATTTAGATCGTTCATGGGCCAGAGCTTCCCAGTTTTCGATGTTTATATTGCATTTTTTAGATTAGCCTTATGAACATCTTTAAACCTCTTATATTGACCACCGATATTCCGCTTTCCATCCTTGAGTTGGGAGTAAAGTAACTGCTTTGGGAGGCGGCAGTCAGGCATTCGAACAACATGACCGGTCCACTGAAGTTGGCGTTGAAGGATCATTTTTCAATGCTAGTAGTCTTTGCTTCTTCCAGTACACTGACATTTGTTCGCCTATCTTCCCAAGTAATTTGCAGGATTTTCCGGAGGCAACGTTGATGAAACCTTTCAAGGAGGTGGAAGTGACGTTTATAGATAGTCCATGTTTCGCAGGCATACAATAAAGTTGGTAATACAATGGCTTCATAAACCAGTGTTTTGGTCTTCTTACAAATATCCCGATCCTCGAACACTCTATGTTTCATTCGAGAAAATGCGGCACTTGCGGAGCTCAGACGATGCTGGATTTCACTGTCGATGTTAGCTGTAACAGAAAGATAGCTGCCAAGATAGAGAAAATGATCGACATTTTCCAGTATTGTCCCGCCAAGCTGGATAGATGGCATCACCAAAGGGTTGGCTTGCACTTGCTGATGAAGCACTTTGGTTTTTTTGATGTTAAGTGAGAGACCAGGTTTTTCGTATGCTTCTGCAAAAGCATTTAGGATAGTTTGGAGATCGTCCTCTGAATGTGCGGAGACCACATTATCATCAGCATACTGAAGTTCCACAACGGAGGTTGTAATTACCTTACTTTTTGCTTTCAGCCTGCTGAGATTAAAAAGCTTTCCATCTGTTCGATATATAATTCCCACACCGGTGGGAAGTTTCCCCTTGACAAGATGTAAAACCATGGCGATGAAAATGGCAAATAATGTTGGGGCGATAACACATCCCTGTTTAACACCTGATCCCACTTTAAATGGAGCACCATGAGAGCCGTTGTTGTCCAAAACCGTTGCCGTCATGGAGAAGTCGCAAGATATTCACAAATTTATTGGGGCATCCAATTTTCATAAGGATAGTCCAGAGAGCTGTACGGTCTACAGTATCAAAGGCCTTAGCCAGATCGATAAATGCCATATAAAGGGGTTGATTTTGCTCCCGGCATTTTTCTTGGAGCTGACGTGCAGTAAAAATCATGTCTACTGTCCCTCTAGAGGGGCGGAAACCATATTGAGTTTCAGGGAGGATCTCTTCTGAAATAGATAGAAGACGGTTTGCGAGAATCCTAGCAAATATTTTACCTGCGGTTGCTAAGAGAGAAATGCCCCGATAGTTTCCACAGTCTGTTCTATCACCCTTCTTAAAGAGGGTGATAATTATGGCATCCCTGAAGTCTTCTGGGATCTCTTCTCTTATCCAGATTTTTTCGATGAGTTTATGAAGATGTTGTACAAGTTCGGGCCCCCCTTCTTTAAAGATTTCAGCAGGAATCCCATCTGGTCCACTAGCTTTGTTGTTCTTCATTTGATTAATGGCTTTTTTTACTTCATCCAAAGTGGGGAGTATTGCAAGTTCCTCTTTAATTTGTTTTTGCGGGATTTGCGAAAAAATCTCATTATCCACCTTAGATTGACGATTTAAAAGGTCATAATAATGCTCTTTCCAACGCAGTGCAATAGACTCTTTGTCTTTTAAGAGTTTGGTGCCATCTTTTGATTGTAAAGGGTTTGTACCATAGGTTTTTGGTCCATAAATGGCCCTTGTGGCCTTAAAAAAGCCCCGTGCATCATGAGATTCTGCAAGTTGTTGAATTTCTTCAGCTTTCTTTTTCCACCAAGCGTTCTTAAGTTCTCTTGTTCTTCTTTGGACCTCAGCCTTTGCGCTAGCGTAGGTTTTTTTCTTGGCAGCGCAGTTAATATCATTTTGCCATATTTGGAAGGCTTTCCTTTTTTGGTCAATTATATATTTAATCTCATTGTCATTTTCATCAAACCAATCCTGATGTTTCTTAGTTTCATATCCAATAGTTTGTTCACAAGCTGCAGTAATGGAGGTTTTCAGCTTAGACCAATGGTCCTCAATGTTGTCAGGAGGTTCCGTAGGTAGATGTTCCTTAAGAAGTGATTGAAGACGAGTTTGCTTAATAGGATCTTGAAGGACTTGGATGTTCATTTTACGCCTTGGTTTCCTTCCTTGAAGCCTACGTTGGGGAGCAATGTTGATAACCATTGTGGACCGGATTAGTCGGTGGTCTGTCCAGCAGTCGTCGGCACTCACCATGGCCCTAGTAAGAAGTACATCGCGGCGATCTCTAACACGGACAATTACATAATCCAGAAGATGCCAGTGCTTTGACCGTGGGTGCTGCCACGATGTTTTAAACTTATTCTTTTGTCGAAAGAGCGTGTTTGTGATAGTGAGATTATGCTCTGCACATATAGACAAAAGTAAGAGTCCGTTCGGGTTGCTATTACCTACTCCGTCTTTTCCAATAGTTTCTGGCCATAAATCAAAGTCACGCCCGACTCTTGCGTTAAAATCGCCCAGGAGGATAATTTTATCCTCCTTAGGTATCTCTGACAGGAGAGTGTCCAACTGGCTGTAAAAACTTTCCTTGATGTCATCATCAGCATCTAATGTTGGTGCATAAGCGCTCAAAATAGTTACCTGTTGGTTATTGGCGAGCTTTAATCGAAGAGTTATCAGGCGTTCGTTAATGCCAGTAGGAACTTCTGACAAAGAGTTCACTAGTTCATTTTTGATGGCAAAGCCTACACCATGTATTCGTCGGTCCTGCTCAGGTAGTCCTTTCCAGAAGAAGGTATAACCTCCTTTTTCTTCTTTCAGCTGTCCCTCTCCTGCCCTTCGAGTTTCTTGAAGTGCTGCTATGTCAATTTTAAACCGTCTCAGCTCCCTTGCAATAATAGCAGTCCTACGCTCAGGGCGTTCACTATCTATGTTATCCAGCAATGTCCGTATATTCCATGTTCCAAAGTTCAAATGTCTTTTTCGACCGCTAAAATGGTGACCCCACTGGACGCGGTAATCCAGTCAGGGGAGAAAGAGGTAGACTATGTTTAGGGCACCTTTTCTAGCCCCCTCCCCATACGGGGTGAGCAGAGTGGATCCTAAATAGGGCTGCTCAGTCATGGATACAGCTGCCGAGCTGCTCGACTACCTCGTTCCTTGAACAGGGCGACTGAGTCTGCATCCACCGCCCATGTGCTGGTCCATGACTAGGGGCTTCCAGATTCACAGTCCTGCCCCCGTTGCCATTCGCCAGTCGCCATGGGACTTTTTTTTTGTTTGTTTGGGTTGGGTTGGGTTGGGTTGGATGGGTTGGGTTGGAAGACGCCTGTGCGTGAAACTGTTTTATGTGGGGAGATCGGTGCACAACGAATCACCACACAAACTTGACAGAGTACGGCAGAGATCCAATGGCACGGTTACCCTGACGATTGGAAAACCATTCTCTGCTGCAGCCTTCATCCGCCTTCACAGCCGTTGTAATTTAGGTTTAATTATCTTCCGCCTGTTCTGCCGTTGAGGACTTTATGTTTTGGATCGTTCTTTGTCTGGTTCCTCTCCCCGGACCTTACCGCCATGGGTGACCCTACTGGGAGTACATAGCTCCCGACGGCATTGCTCACAGGATTCATCGGAACACGCAAGCCCACTCACCACTTCAAGGTGACGATCCGGCGAGGGTCGTGAATGCCTGTATTGGCATTCACTAAATATCCCTGTATTGGCATTCACTAAATTCTCTCATTAGCATTTCTAAACCCTTGCATTTGGAATTAAACATGCATGAAGTCAAAGCTCTCTGTGGCACTAATTAGAGTCATTAGTGTTTATTCAATTAAGTGTGTTTTGTGGTAATCATGGGCAGGTATTATTCTGGGGTTTTCATCTCTGGGGTAGCTTCACAAGAAAGTAACTGAGATCATAGACATACATCAAGAAATCAAGTATGTAAGAAAAGATTAACACCCTTTTTTCCGCCATCAGCAGTTTTAGAATCAGAGTCCCTATTCAGTGGCTTTGTCTGGTTGGGCAAATGTTGTTGATTTGATGATCACTGAGAGAAGGTTGTGAAGACAGAACAGGATATGGAAGGACCACAGTCAGGGTGGACTGAATCTTCTTCCTCCCAGCCTTTTACTTGTTGTTGCTTTTTTCCTTCTTACTATCTTTGTAAATCACACCTCAGGGAATATAACATTTGTTTTCCCCCTGCAGTGTAACCTAATGTTCAGATCCACCTCTGTCTGACCCATCGCAAACTAAGGTTTGCTGGACACTCCTTTGCAAGGTACTGGGAAGATGGTGTCTCTTGCTCAGAGATCAAGAAAGATGCCTCCACAGTGGACCTGGTATGCTGACCAGGATTTGGAGGAGGAGGCAGTAGCAAGGCAAGCTTTGGTGGTGCTGTCCTGTTTTGCCATTGATTTCCTTCTCAAGACTATGGACACTGACCTTTACAATAACCAAAGAAACCGTAAGAACTGCTACCAAATTTCACCTGAAACATGGGGATTTAGTGGTTTTTGCTCAATAAAAACATCTAAAGAACTTTGAGGGAAACTTAGGGAGTTTTGATAAGACTAGTGACATTTCCCTGAGGAATCTGCACACACCTTTATATAAGAGTTATTTGTTACACTGCAACCATCACACCACCCTAAACATATCTGCATGCAGTTCTGGGCAAATAACTGTTAGGTCTAGTACCAATCAACATGAAGGCAGGACAAGGTGAAGTAGAGCTGAAATGAGGAAAGCAGGGAAAAGATCTATAGGAGGGAGGTCTATAGCAGCTATCATGTCCGCGCTGGAAGACTCCTCCTCAGAGGAAGAGCTGGAGGATCAGGAACTACCTGCTCCCAGCAATGCCCAGGATCTGCCAATAGACTGGGAGGAGCCTGGACCTTCAGGGGTAGAGGTGGAGGGCAGATTGCCTACAACAATATTGCTGAGTTGATTGCCAATAATGAACCCACTTTTACACATAAGAGGTATATGTGTCTTTTTGAACAAGGGACCGTTTCAATCCATCTTTATTAACCTTGATTTTTTAAATATAACGTAATAAGCCAAGAGATCATTGTTTCATGGAATAGCATTATGGTCATCCCATACCAGAGTGGTACTGACAAGTACATCCAGACATGTAATATATATATTTTTCATTTGTCTATGTTCATCTAAGCCTTTATTAATCTAATTTTGAATCATGTTTAGTATTCTAAGCAGCGATAGGGAGAATATGCCTTTCATTTTATAAAAGCCCAAGATGAAAAAGGAAACGATCCTGGAAGTGAAAGCTTTATTATCATTTTCTATGGGGGGGGGGAACCAAACCCTTAACATATTTCAAAATAAACATGTATGGAATTAAAGTGCAGTCCCAGGGTACCCACTACTTTGAATCTGCTTTGTTCCTGTGTCTCCTTCAATTTTGTTAATTGGAATTAAGCATCCTATTATGATAGTGCCATACTTTGAAGTGGGATTTTTGAATGTCATGGACAGAAAGCACCTCCCAGACGGCCCAGGAAGTTATTAAGAGCACAACGCCTCTGGAGATTAAAAGACATAATGCCGTGAGACATAATGTCATTGACTTTTCCCACAATTAAAAGCAGTGTCAGAAATTTGGACTAAACTAAGATCTGGTTTGGGTTTTTTTTTGAGAAAATGGCTCAAAAAACAAACAAAAAAACATGGATTACACTTACAGTCCAACAAGGGGGATCTGCACAAGCAACTCATGTGGATGAGAAAGAGTGCATGGGGATGCACATCTGCAATCACAAAGCTCATCATGGCCTCAATGAACTTGGAGGGTGCATCTGTTGATTCATGCAGAAAAGGATCCCTATCCAGAGTTGCTAGTTGCATGCTAGGAGAGATTGTTCCTGTTGTTCTAAAGCAAGTCAGCTTAGAAACTGTCAGAACCCTGCTGGCTGTTGCTGCTGTCCAATCAGCAGCCACTGGCCTGAGTCACATCCCTGATTTCTTCTCCCCCGCCAGTAGTATTCAGTAGCTGAGTGTTGGGCTGGACTTAACACTTAAGAACTTAAGAACGCTTGGTGGAAAAAGAAAGCTGAAGAAATTCAACAACTTGCAGAATCTCATGATGCACGGGGCTTTTTTAAGGCCACAAGGGCCATTTATGGACCAAAAACCTATGGTACAAACCCTTTACAATCAAAAGATGGCACCAAACTCTTAAAAGACAAAGAGTCTATTGCACTGCGTTGGAAAGAGCATTATTATGACCTTTTAAATCGTAAATCTAAGGTGGATAATGAGATTTTTTCGCAAATCCCGCAAAAACAAATTAAAGAGGAACTTGCAATACTCCCCACTTTGGATGAAGTAAAAAAAGCCATTAATCAAATGAAGAACAACAAAGCTAGTGGACCAGATGGGATTCCTGCTGAAATCTTTAAAGAAGGGGGCCCCGAACTTGTACAACATCTTCATAAACTCATCGAAAAAATCTGGATAAGAGAAGAGATCCCAGAAGACTTCAGGGATGCCATAATTATCACCCTCTTTAAGAAGGGTGATAGAACAGACTGTGGAAACTATCGGGGCATTTCTCTCTTAGCAACCGCAGGTAAAATATTTGCTAGGATTCTCGCAAACCGTCTTCTATCTATTTCAGAAGAGATCCTCCCTGAAACTCAATATGGTTTCCGCCCCTCTAGAGGGACAGTAGACATGATTTTTACTGCACGTCAGCTCCAAGAAAAATGCCAGGAGCAAAATCAACCCCTTTATATGGCATTTATTGATTTGGCTAAGGCCTTTGATACTGTAGATCGTACAGCTCTCTGGACTATCCTTATGAAAATTGGATGCCCCAATAAATTTGTGAATATCTTGCGACTTCTCCATGACAACATGACGGCAACAGTTTTGGACAACAACGGCTCTCATGGTGCTCCATTTAAAGTGGGATCAGGTGTTAAACAGGGATGTGTTATCGCCCCAACATTATTTGCCATTTTCATCGCCATGGTTTTACATCTTGTCAAGGGGAAACTTCCCACCGGTGTGGGAATTATATATCGAACAGATGGAAAGCTTTTTAATCTCAGCAGGCTGAAAGCAAAAAGTAAGGTAATTACAACCTCCGTTGTGGAACTTCAGTATGCTGATGATAATGTGGTCTCTGCACATTCAGAGGATGATCTCCAAACTATCCTAAATGCTTTTGCAGAAGCATACGAAAAACTTGGTCTCTCACTTAACATCAAAAAAACCAAAGTGCTTCATCAGCAAGTGCAAGCCAATCCTTTGGTGATGCCATCTATCCAGCTTGGCGGGACAATACTGGAAAATGTCGATCATTTTCTCTATCTTGGCAGCTATCTTTCTGTTACAACTAACATCGACAGTGAAATCCAGCATCGTCTGAGCTCCGCAAGTGCCGCATTTTCTCGAATGAAACATAGAGTGTTCGAGGATCGGGATATTTGTAAGAAGACCAAAACACTGGTTTATGAAGCCATTGTATTACCAACTTTATTGTATGCCTGCGAAACATGGACTATCTATAAACGTCACTTCCACCTCCTTGAAAGGTTTCATCAACGTTGCCTCCGGAAAATCCTGCAAATTACTTGGGAAGATAGGCGAACAAATGTCAGTGTACTGGAAGAAGCAAAGACTACTAGCATTGAAAAAATGATCCTTCAACGCCAACTTCAGTGGACCGGTCACGTTGTTCGAATGCCTGACTGCCGTCTCCCAAAGCAGTTACTTTACTCCCAACTCAAGGATGGAAAGCGGAATATCGGTGGTCAATATAAGAGGTTTAAAGATGTTCATAAGGCTAATCTAAAAAAATGCAATATAAACATCGAAAACTGGGAAGCTCTGGCCCATGAACGATCTTAATGGAGGTTGGCCTTTCACAAAGGTTCCATGGACTTTGAAGAAGCCCGAGTGCAAGGTGAAAGGGAGAAACGTGCTAAGCGAAAAGCACGTCAAATGAATCCTTTACAGGACCATCTTCTATCTGGTAACCTGTGTCCTCACTGTGGGAAGCTGTGTGGATCTAGAATTGGCCTCCACAGTCACTTACGGACCCATCGCTAGAGTCTACACAATCTTCTTTAGAATTTCCTCCTTTTATCCCGGAAGACAATCTTACTCGGTCACGAGTGATCGCCTGATGATGATGATGATGTTGGGCTGGACACAACCCCGCCTCTAGCCTTTGCTGGACCTTCGGCCTCCAGCAAAGATGTGTGGAGGAGAATGACTGCAACCTTTGCAGGGTTCCTGCAACAAAAGTAGCATTTAATTTTAATTTGATGAGGTGGCTGGGTGGTCGTTCCCAAGGTCTTGCTCATGGAGGCAGCCATCTCCCCCCCAGTCATACAATGTCACTGGAAACCAAGCTACATCATCACAGAGTTACATTCTAAGCACATTCTTAAGATATCTTTAAAGTGACTGGCTGCTGCTAGCTTTTGTTTATTTTATTTTTAAAAAAAAAACAAAAATGGAAAAAAGATGGGTAAAATCCAACCCATTGAAATGAATGGGACTTAAGTTAGTCATGATGACAAACTTAAGTCCTATTCATTTCAATGGGTCTACTCTAAGTAGGACTTATGTTGGCATTTACTCTCCGCTACCTCATCAAACTGTAAGCATTCCCCCATAAAATTTCTCCTCCCCCACCCCAAACATGCACCCTGATCTTCAGGAAGGTTTTCACACACACCCCAATGACCCTCTGAAGATGGAGAAATTCAGCCCAGCCCAGCTGAGTGTGTTTTGTACTTTTTTAGGTTGCAGGCACATCACCACATCACCTGTCAGGGGTCTACTGTGCTAGTTCTACTGCCCTCACTAAGCCTCACTAACCACTAAGCAAGGTTATGGTTTCTCAGCCACTGTGTTGAAAACACATCTAATTATTCTAGTCTGATTTCATTCAATATATTACATGATCTTTGACACCTGCTTGTGACCCTGCACAGCTGCCTTCCCCAACCTGGTGCCCTCCAGATGTTTTCAGCTCCCATCAGTCCCAGCTAGCATGGCCAATGGTAAGGGATGCTGGGAGTTGTAGTCCACAACTCCTGGAGGGCACCAAGTTGGAGAAGGCAGCTGTACAAGTTGTAGGTGCATCTATCAACCTAATTGCACTACTCAATCATACACACATTTAGATTTGTTTGTGTATCTGAGATCTTACCAAGAACAGTTTTTCAACAAATAGGGGAGAGGACCATATTCCACTCTAATCTCCTGCCACATCCACAATAATTAGTGTTTCAAAGAATCTTTACTTCTTCAAAACAGCTTAATCTTGACTTGGCCTCTGTGGTGTTTCTCTTCCCTGCCCCTTTTTAAAAAAAAAAACTGCTCTCAACAGAAAGTACCGGTATACAGTTTGCTAGGTTGCTAGGTTTCATATTTATATTTTAATTATTTCAACTGCTTCTTGTACTCATAGGCATCTTATGAGAAGGAGCCACTGGACAGGAAATACCTTATAAAACTGATGTGCACAAACTGGCTACCTTTGTATTATTCTTTGGGGTGATGTAATTGGTCACAAATGGGTGTGAACAAAATATACAATGGATAAATATAGCAGAAACATCTGCAGTAAAACCAGGTTATTCATGAAGACACAAAACAGAACTGAGCTGGTGCAACATGCACTCCGCTTTTGCCCATTGTGAAGTTCCAAATACCAGTTGTGTGAGGGAAGGGGATGGTTGCTGCCAAAATGCCCTAGTTTGCAGGATTTCCGGAAGTATCTGACTGGCCTCTCATAGTAATAGGATACTGGGCCAATGATCTTGTTGGGACTTGAAAAAGATACTAGGAGAGGATATATTGTGGAGTAATATCCTTCCTATCTCACGTTAGTGAGATCAGCAGAGTAGAGTCCCTTTCCAGCTTAAAAGAAGCTTAGATTTGGCTAGTGTTAGCCAGCTAGCATTTGGTAATCCAGGATGCTTTAAGGCAGACTGGATTTCCCTGGTTTTGCCCCCTTTTCTCTCCCTCAGAACAATAATCAGAGACACAGTCTTGTAAAAGTTAAAAGTAACATTTACTCACTCAGATTATGCAGTTTCATTCAGGCAGGCTTAAAAGACGTTTCTTACAGTTCGTTACAGTACATTTGTAGTTACTTGGGGTCTGAACTTGTGGAGTTCAGACCAGCAACTCTGGTTACATGCTGCTGCAAGAAGAACATGGAGACAACAACTCACGTGCAACCACACTCACAGAGTCCCAGCAGAAAGAGGAAGAAGCTGATAGCTACGCCCACTTCCTGCTGGGGCTCTGTTAATTATTCAATTAGTACCTTCTAGGGAATCCACCCTAGAAGGTATCAGTGATCTTAACCATTTCACCCAACTACCTGGTGAAACATGAGCCATAGGTTTTGACTGCAATTTAATTATCCAACAGATCTCATCTAGCAGGACTCTTATGTTCTTATGAATACCTAGATATTCTTGACACTTCATCCGCTTTGCAAGTTTAATTCTGAGTTTGCACGTTTAAGTTTGCGGAAGTGTAAATTTAGGGATGGGTGAAAAAAAATCACAGTTTCATTTCATTTTTGACCAGAATTTATCCAGTTTACACCTCCTGGATCCGAATGCAATCTGTGCTCTGAAGTCCATACGTTTCTGAGCTTGCAGTGCAATTGGCACAACCGCAAAAACGTGTTTGAAAAATGCACATGAAAATACACACCAATGTTCATGCAAAAAAAGCCCCCAAGGCTCGCAATCTGATACAGACACAAGCTTACGTGGATATGACTGTTTGCCTTTGTTAACTCCGTTATGAAGCAAAGACACTTTGTACATGCTCAGAAACTCTTTACCTACCAGTCAGCCAGCAGATATACAGTACAAAATAAAGATTCGGCTACTGTATGCTGTGGCAGGCATGAGCATTGATACTTATAACATATTCCAGGCCTGAGCTCTACCTAATGCTAAGGCTGGGAAATGGAACTTCTAATAATAATAATAATAATAATAATTATTATTATTATTATTATTATTATTTATATTGCGCTCTACACCAGAGCGCAGTACAATATACAAAATAACTCAAACAATAATCATCACAATTTAACTAAAACTACATTAAAATACTTAAAATGGGCTACAATCCAGGTAAATTTAAATTAACAACAACAAATAATTAAAACCATCAAGCCATAAAACGAAAATCACAGCAATTACCCAGTTCACACTAAGTCTAACACCTATGTCTCCAAGTTGAACAGATAGGTTTTCAGGTTACGCTTGAATTTACTCAACTCCGATTCCATCCGAAGGTGTAAAGGAAGAGAGTTCCATAATCGTGGAGCCAAATGAGAAAATGCCCGGAGCCTAGAATTTGCCACTTTCATCCAAGGCACTTCCAAAAACCCTGAGTCTGCAGATCGAGTTTTCCTAAGAGGTGTGTGCCATGTGACCAACTCAGCCAAATAAGTGGGAAGGGAAGAGCGTAGTGCCTTAAATTTCAAGACAAGAAGTTTGAAATAAGTCCTTGCCCTGACCGGGAACCAGTGCAATGCTCTATGGTGACAAGAAACATGGGAATAATGGGGCAGGTCAAGAACCACACGTACAGCACTATTCTGCACCAAAACAAGGGTACAAAGTGAAGAAGAAGGTTCGGGGAAGGTTCGGGGAAGCAATCACCAGGTTTGGGGAATCACATGTTCATATACTTCCTTATGTGAAAAGCTCTCTGGCCATGGCATAAGTCAAGAAGAAGAGGCTTAGTCTAGCATTGCCCCTGTGCAGGGCATGTGCAGGGAGGTGTTTTATTTTGTTTGGGGATTTTGATGTGTAAATATGGAAAGGCATTCTAACCCTACCTGTCTATCATGTATTGTATCAATTGTTTTTCCTACTTAGAGTAGCCATATTGAAATGAACGGGACTTAAATTAGACTAACACTGAATACCACTCCATATCTGCGCAATATGCTATTTTCTGTCAGGAATCAGAAACGAATGCTAGACTTCCTCAGGTTTTGGAGACTTCCTGCTCCTACTGTCCTCAGATTTCCTGTGTGTGTGTGTGTGTGTGTGTGTGTGTGTGTGAGAGAGAGAGAGAGAGAGAGAGAGAGAGAGAGAGAGATTGTGTTATAGCTACAGGATATTGTAGAGGGATTTTTTCTTCTATTGACAGGCTATTCAATGGGTTCCAGGATTAATTTATGCCATTTTATCATGTCATTTGTCCAAAGCTCAGAGCACTGTATGTGGATCCTATTTTTTTCCTTTAAAATGCAACATAAGCAGCTGATTAAGGTCAATTATAATTGAATGGGCAATTCCCATCATGTTTCACATATCTTTGTTAGGGGACATTGTTCAACTTGAATAGACATGAAGTTGTAGATACAGCATCTCTACAAATGGAGTGTTAAAAATGTAACTTTCTATTTTACTCTTGAGCAATTTCCCCAGAAAATCTTTATGTAAACATTAAATACCCTGCATGGGTAGAAACCTTTGAGGAGTCTGGGAAGTAAGTAGCATCCCAAACTACTCTCATTTCTTTCTGCCCCTGCTGCAGGAAGGGGGTGATAAGGATTCTAGAGGAGATTTGTAAAATGTACCCCCACACACACAATGTAGCTCTTCAATAACAAATGTTTGGGTCATTGCAAGTTTTTCTTTTTCTTTTTAAAGCTCTCTCTTTCTCCACACACACACTATCCTACTCTCCCTTTCTCTCTTTTGCAATCAGAGGTACACTGCCATAGAATGTGGAGATTCTATCCCTCCAAAACAAGCATGTTGGGGATTAAGGCTGCAATCCTATACTCATTTAACTGGGGAGTGAAATACAAATTCTAAAAAGACGTGCATAGGAGTGCATTGGTGAGCTATGATCCCTCCTCCCCAAATTACAGCATGAGAATGTAACACTTCTGTGGCTGGTATTCAGTAACACATCTTTGCAAAGCTCAAGGAGAATTCATTTAAAGATAATTTCAGGGAAAGGAGAGAGTTCAATTAAGCTCAAAGCAGGAGTAAAATCACTTACAATACATATAACTATACACGCAGGAAGAAGCAGACACACAATAAAAGATCTATACCGGCAATTCTTTAAAGCATTCAGGGAGTAATCCTGTGGCCCCCAGATATTTTGAATTCCCAGATCCAAGGTCGGTGACAACACTCTGACCTTGGAGCTGGGAATTAGAGCTCCGCCCCTCCTCCACCCCCTCTCAGCTGACATGGAAAGAACTGTGCCAGCTGCTCTCCAAGGTCAGGAAAGTAATCTGACCTTGGAGAGGGCGGGAAGGGGATTTTTCAATGTGCTGGGGAGCGGAGGAGACTGGAAAGGCCAGAATACAAGCTACCCTGAAGGCTCCCCAGCCTCCTTCCCTCCCCCTCCAAAACACAGGGCGGGTGGACAAGGACTGGCTCAGCTTGTCTGAGCGTGGAAAGCTAAGCAGGGTCAGGCCTGGTTATTACTTGGATGGGAGACCCCTCCTCTAGTTTCCTGCATTGAGCAGGGGGTTGGACTCGATGGCCTTGTATGCCCCCTTCCAACTCTATGAATCTATGAAATCTATGAAAGGAGGTGAAGATCACCTCTGCCGCTCCTCCCACTCTGCATAGGATGACTGTATTTATTTATTTTATTTATTTGAAACATTTTTATGCCACTCTTCAGCCAAAAAGGCTCCCAGAGCGGCTTACATATAATCAATTAACAAGACAGTCCCTGCCCGCAGGCGACTGTAAGCCTCCAAGTTTGGGGGCTTACAAGCATTGCAATAGGATTGCACCCTTTCTTACTTTAAAATATCCCTGTCTACTTTTCTGCCTTTCTGCTTGCTCGGTTCATAGCCATTAAACTTCATGGCAGGCAATTTCCCCAGCAGATATCCCTGTTAAAGGAAGCAGCCATATACTGTATATATGGTGGTGCCCATTTTGATCCCCCCTAAAACACCAGAAATCATGGCATGTTGGGGGAAACAAAATGGCCAGCACAATGAAACATAGCCTATAAAGGCTGCAGGGGTTTTCCTCCCTTCCCCCTCAACGTTCTGCATCAACGCCTGATAGGTGCTAGGGAGGCTTCTCGCTTCTGCATCTGTATGGGTTTATGACAAGTCCCATTGACTCTCATTACTTGTTAACAAGCTTATTTTAAAAAATAAATGAAATGAAATGGAAACAGAAAAGTTTTCCTCCAGTACAAGAGGAAAGCCATCAATGTTTTATGTGAGATGACTTTCATTTTTTTCAGAAACGTTGACTAAAATGGTCACTAACCTTTTTCTGAAAGCCACTTTTGACAGTTTTTTCTTCTTTTGTCTTTAAATTTCTCTTTCTCCATCAACCATTCACAATCTTCCTGAAATTTACAGAGCATACAAAAACAATACTTCTTTCTGACAGTTGTCAATTTCAGAAAGATTAGTGAAACGGTTCCAATTTTATGATGATTAGAACAACCCACCCCAATTACTGTTTTACTGGTGGAATCCTCCCCCCCTTCTTTTAATTCACGGGCGTATCACGGACTATCATGTATCCTTTAATTAATGGGAAGAACCACTCATCGATTAACTATCCAAATGAGCCTCTGAAATCATTTAACAGGTCAGTTTACACTGTCTCATGAGCCAAAGTGTTAAAGTATGCCTATGAAATTTGTCCTTTTGCTAAAATGAATTAATTGCAGAATGTTTTAGGAGACACTGTAGGGTTTCCAAATAAGGTCAGAGGGTGGAGGCCACATAATTATGGAAGACTTTCACTGTAGATAATTAAGCCGCTGGATCCAAACTTAGTCCTAACTTGCTGGTTTTATCCTAACCAAGTTCCCATCTTCTTTCTATGCATAGCAAGGCAGCAGTACAAAGAGACAAGGATGCTCAAACTTTTGAGTGAAGGGATCTTCTTTTCCTACTGTTGACAAATTCCTGTACATCAACAGCAGGCTTCCAAACAGCATTTGAGTAAGGAGTAGAAGATTACTTAAGGCCCCTTCAAGTGTGAAGGGGCATCATGTGATTGCCACGGAGTGGGGCTGCGCTATGGCCCCACCCCCAGCATCAGGCATGAAGCCTCTTCATTCATTCATTCATTCATTCATTACATTTCTATACTGCCCAATAACCAAAGCTCTCTGAGCAGTTTGCAAACATTAAAACCCTAAAAATGCAATATAATACTGTAATATAAACCATTTGTATACAAACATATAAAACAATTTTGCACTGTCAACAATAAAAATCTCAGGACCCGTTAAAAATCTTATCATATGCTGTCAAATGCCTGGGAAGTATCAGGGAGAGGTATTTCCCATCTACTTTAAGAGATGGTAAAGGGACTCCCACAAAGAGACTGAATTCTGGATTAGGAAGTCCCTGGTTCAAATCACATCTCTGTTATGAAAACAGTAGGTGGCCTGTTGGTGGAACGCTGCTATCTCTCAACCGGAGTTTGCCCCATCCCATCTGCAATGGACATTTAATATAACTGACTTAGGGTTGTTGAGCTTTGAGCGCTCTGAAATTCTATAGAAATGTTAAGGATTATTATCCTGCCTCTTATCCGAGATCCTTTAAATGGAAATAGCTGATGGAATTGTACGTGGGACTTTATAGATGAAAAAACATGACCTTTACCTCAGAGTTATGGTCCTTTTTCAGTTCGACCTTCCTCTGGCCTCCAGATCTTGAGGACTTGTGCCATTCATACATCTTTGTTATCGTGTACTCCCAGTAGGGTCACCCATGGCGGTAAGGTCCGGGGAGAGGAACCAGACAAAGAACGATCCAAAACATAAAGTCCTCAACGGCAGAACAGGCAGAAGATAATTAAACCTAAATTACAACGGCTGTGAAGGCGGATGAAGGCTGCAGCAGAGAATGGTTTTCCAATCGTCAGGGTAACCGTGCCATTGGATCTCTGCCGTACTCTGTCAAGTTTGTGTGGTGATTCGTTGTGCACCGATCTCCCCACATAAAACAGCCTCACGCACAGGCGTCTTCCAACCCAACCCACCCAACCCAACCCAACCCAACCAACCAAACAAACAAACAAAAAAAAGTCCCATGGCGACTGGCGAATGGCAACGGGGGCAGGACTGTGAATCTGGAAGCCCCTAGTCATGGACCAGCACATGGGCGGTGGATGCAGACTCAGTCGCCCTGTTCAAGGAACGAGGTAGTCGAGCAGCTCGGCAGCTGTATCCATGACTGAGCAGCCCTATTTAGGATCCACTCTGCTCACCCCGTATGGGGAGGGGGCTAGAAAAGGTGCCCTAAACATAGTCTACCTCTTTCTCCCCTGACTGGATTACCGCGTCCAGTGGGGTCACCATTTTAGCGGTCGAAAAAGAGATTTGAATTTTGGAACATGGAATATACGGACATTGCTGGATAACATAGATAGTGAACGCCCTGAGCGTAGGACTGCTATTATTGCAAGGGAGCTGAGACGGTTTAAAATTGACATAGCAGCACTTCAAGAAACTCGAAGGGCAGGAGAGGGACAGCTGAAAGAAGAAAAAGGAGGTTATACCTTCTTCTGGAAAGGACTACCTGAGCAGGACCGACGAATACATGGTGTAGGCTTTGCCATCAAAAATGAACTAGTGAACTCTTTGTCAGAAGTTCCTACTGGCATTAACGAACGCCTGATAACTCTTCGATTAAAGCTCGCCAATAACCAACAGGTAACTATTTTGAGCGCTTATGCACCAACATTAGATGCTGATGATGACATCAAGGAAAGTTTTTACAGCCAGTTGGACACTCTCCTGTCAGAGATACCTAAGGAGGATAAAATTATCCTCCTAGGCGATTTTAACGCAAGAGTCGGGCGTGACTTTGATTTATGGCCAGAAACTATTGGAAAAGACGGAGTTGGTAATAGCAACCCGAACGGACTCTTACTTTTGTCTATATGTGCAGAGCATAATCTCACTATCACAAACACGCTCTTTCGACAAAAGAATAAGTTTAAAACATCATGGCAGCACCCACGGTCAAAGCACTGGCATCTTCTGGATTATGTAATTGTCCGTGCTAGAGATCGCCGCGATGTACTTCTTACTAGGGCCATGGTGAGTGCCGACGACTGCTGGACAGACCACCGACTAATCCGGTCCACTATGGTTATCAACATTGCTCCCCAACGTAGGCTTCAAGGAAGGAAACCAAGGCGTAAAATGAACATCCAAGTCCTTCAAGATCCTATTAAGCAAACTCACCTTCAATCACTTCTTAAGGAACATCTACCTACGGAACCTCCTGACAACATTGAGGACCATTGGTCTAAGCTGAAAACCTCCATTACTGCAGCTTGTGAACAAACTATTGGATATGAAACTAAGAAACATCAGGATTGGTTTGATGAAAATGACAATGAGATTAAATATATAATTGACCAAAAAAGGAAAGCCTTCCAAATATGGCAAAATGATATTAACTGCGCTGCCAAGAAAAAAACCTACGCTAGCGCAAAGGCTGAGGTCCAAAGAAGAACAAGAGAACTTAAGAACGCTTGGTGGAAAAAGAAAGCTGAAGAAATTCAACAACTTGCAGAATCTCATGATGCACGGGGCTTTTTTAAGGCCACAAGGGCCATTTATGGACCAAAAACCTATGGTACAAACCCTTTACAATCAAAAGATGGCACCAAACTCTTAAAAGACAAAGAGTCTATTGCACTGCGTTGGAAAGAGCATTATTATGACCTTTTAAATCGTAAGTCTAAGGTGGATAATGAGATTTTTTCGCAAATCCCGCAAAAACAAATTAAAGAGGAACTTGCAATACTCCCCACTTTGGATGAAGTTATAAAAGCCATTAATCAAATGAAGAACAACAAAGCTAGTGGACCAGATGGGATTCCTGCTGAAATCTTTAAAGAAGGGGGCCCCGAACTTGTACAACATCTTCATAAACTCATCGAAAAAATCTGGATAAGAGAAGAGATCCCAGAAGACTTCAGGGATGCCATAATGATCACCCTCTTTAAGAAGGGTGATAGAACAGACTGTGGAAACTATCGGGGCATTTCTCTCTTAGCAACCGCAGGTAAAATATTTGCTAGGATTCTCGCAAACCGTCTTCTATCTATTTCAGAAGAGATCCTCCCTGAAACTCAATATGGTTTCCACCCCTCTAGAGGGACAGTAGACATGATTTTTACTGCACGTCAGCTCCAAGAAAAATGCCGGGAGCAAAATCAACCCCTTTATATGGCATTTATCGATTTGGCTAAGGCCTTTGATACTGTAGACCGTACAGCTCTCTGGACTATCCTTATGAAAATTGGATGCCCCAATAAATTTGTGAATATCTTGCGACTTCTCCATGACAACATGACGGCAACAGTTTTGGACAACAACGGCTCTCATGGTGCTCCATTTAAAGTGGGATCAGGTGTTAAACAGGGATGTGTTATCGCCCCAACATTATTTGCCATTTTCATCGCCATGGTTTTACATCTTGTCAAGGGGAAACTTCCCACCGGTGTGGGAATTATATATCGAACAGATGGAAAGCTTTTTAATCTCAGCAGGCTGAAAGCAAAAAGTAAGGTAATTACAACCTCCGTTGTGGAACTTCAGTATGCTGATGATAATGTGGTCTCCGCACATTCAGAGGATGATCTCCAAACTATCCTAAATGCTTTTGCAGAAGCATACGAAAAACTTGGTCTCTCACTTAACATCAAAAAAAACCAAAGTGCTTCATCAGCAAGTGCAAGCCAATCCTTTGGTGATGCCATCTATCCAGCTTGGCGGGACAATACTGGAAAATGTCAATCATTTTCTCTATCTTGGCAGCTATCTTTCTGTTACAGCTAACATCGACAGTGAAATCCAGCATCGTCTGAGCTCCGCAAGTGCCGCATTTTCTCGAATGAAACATAGAGTGTTCGAGGATCGGGATATTTGTAAGAAGACCAAAACACTGGTTTATGAAGCCATTGTATTACCAACTTTATTGTATGCCTGCGAAACATGGACTATCTATAAACGTCACTTCCACCTCCTTGAAAGGTTTCATCAACGTTGCCTCCGGAAAATCCTGCAAATTACTTGGGAAGATAGGCGAACAAATGTCAGTGTACTGGAAGAAGCAAAGACTACTAGCATTGAAAAAATGATCCTTCAACGCCAACTTCAGTGGACCGGTCATGTTGTTCGAATGCCTGACTGCCGCCTCCCAAAGCAGTTACTTTACTCCCAACTCAAGGATGGAAAGCGGAATATCGGTGGTCAATATAAGAGGTTTAAAGATGTTCATAAGGCTAATCTAAAAAAATGCAATATAAACATCGAAAACTGGGAAGCTCTGGCCCATGAACGATCTAAATGGAGGTTGGCCTTTCACAAAGGTTCCATGGACTTTGAAGAAGCCCGAGTGCAAGGTGAAAGGGAGAAACGTGCTAAGCGAAAAGCACGTCAAATGAATCCTTTACAGGACCATCTTCTATCTGGTAACCTGTGTCCTCACTGTGGGAAGCTGTGTGGATCTAGAATTGGCCTCCACAGTCACTTACGGACCCATCGCTAGAGTCTACACAATCTTCTTTAGAATCTCCTCCTTTTATCCCGGAAGACAATCTTACTCGGTCACGAGTGATCGCCTGATGATGATGCTGGGCTTGACAGTAATTTACAATAAAGCAACAGTGTCAATAACCTGTGCTTTACTGTGTATTTTTACAATTTGGGGTTTAATTGTGTATATCTTGGGGCTGGCTTCTTTCTATTTGACATTTAACTTTATTTATTTGATTTGGACCCTGCCTTTCAACCAAGAAAAATGACACTCCGGGTGCTGAGGGCCCAGTTCAAGAAACCTAGAGGTGCAGAAGAAAGGATTTCATACAAACAGGATGATATTCTTTACATGAACTGTAAATTAAAATAATTGTCTGGGAAATAAATGAAAGCACTGTGGTGATAGCAGTAGAAGAAAGCTGAATAATAAATTAATGAAACCATGCAACCTTGAACACACCGAGGCCCACGTTTATAACCTGATAGAAGCTGGAGGACCAGACTTGATTTGCATATGCATTTACATTTCTTCAGTGAAATAAGCTTATTTAATTACTGTTAAGTTGCTCCAGGCTAGATTTCCATTCCTATTACAGTATAGGAAGTGTCATAATGCATCTTTATTCCTGTTTAAGCAGCAAGCCAAGAGGAGAACTCAGGAGTATAATAAAACAGGAGGGAAGTAATTTATGTACTAATGTCCAGCACACTCCATACAATACACCGGATCAGATTGCTTTGCCTGGACAGAAAACTAAAGTCACCCTGGCAATTAATGGTCCTGTCATTCAGATGAACTGTTAATTTCTTTGGGAGTCTGAAGTTGTGAAACATTTTGTTTCAATATGGTCAAGCATGGCCATAGCACCGACTAGTGGTGTAGCAGAGCCAAGGCTTGCAGGGATGCAGTGCCAGCAGCTTTTGATTAGCAGCAATGCTGACATCATCTGCCGCCCCCAGAGTTCCCTGTTCCCTCTGAGCTTAGCTGTAATCCTCACAGTAGCTGGGGGGTGGGGCGGCATATGAATGTTTTTAGCAACGATATATTCTTCTTTGTTGTAATGTATTTATTTATTATTTATTATATTTATACCCCACCTTTTTCCTGCAAGGAACCCAAGGCGGCTTACATAATCCTCCTCCTCTCCATTTTATCCTCACAACAGCCCTGTGAGGTAGGTTAGGCTGAGAGTCAGTGACTGGCCCAAAGTCACCCAGTGAGTTCCATGGCCGAGTGGGGACTAGAACCTGGATCTCCTGAGTCCCAGTCCAACACTTTTATTTGTACTCTGCCTTTCTACCAGAAAATGGCAGTCAAGGCAGCTTACAGAACCAATTAAAATTGATTTAAACAATAAGCGATACATTGAAATGCAATAAACACACACACACACATAATCATTTCTTTTGAATGGTTCTAATCACTTTGTTTCCCAGAGGGTAGCCTTATTTGCTATTAAGGCTGCATGTATGAGGAAAAAAGAAGTAGAGAGGAAATCCCTGGCATAGGAAATCTTAAATTTTAAATCTTTTATCTCAGAATGGAATGGTTGTAAGGATTTTATTGTGTATCTTTGTGTGTTGTATTGTGTCTTGAAATGGTGAGGCTAAAGGCCTTCTTAAATAAAGTGGTATTTGCCTGCTGGCAGAAAGACAACAGAGAGGGAGCAAACTTAGCTTCCCTTGGGAGGGAATTCCACAGCCTGGGAGCAGCCATTAAGAAGGCCCATCTCAGGTCTCCACCAAATGCATCTCTTAAGGTGGCGGTCTCAAAAGAAGGCCCTCTCCATATCTTAGGAACTGGGCAGGCTTGTCTTAAATGTGCAATTAAGGCCCATTAGCCTTACAAAAGACCTGTTCCTGGTGGAGATGAAATATGCTAGAACTGGTTGGTTGATATGCATCAACACAGCTGCCTGCAATTTTGGACTCTCCTTGGGGGCATGATTATGGGTACTGTCATGCTGAGTGCCTGCACCTCAACATTTCCCACTAAGCCACTGGTGCAGGCTAATACATTTCCAAACTCTGCTTTGGCTTGTGTATAACTTCTGCTGAGGTTGAGTTACAATAGATACAGAAACAACACATCAGAACAGCAGGAAGGCCCAGACCAGATAGCAGTCAGGCCTGAACAAATTGTGGGTCACCAACAGGTTTGCCATGTAACCAGGGAAAAAGGCATGCCTTCACCTACTCCTGCATCTTTATTTGCAGAAATCAGTGGGTGAAGTTTTTCATGTCATGGAGGTAAGCATTATTACCTGCTAATGTGTGGTGTTTTGTTTTTGTTTCATTTTTTTGAATACAGCTTCTGTTAAAGATACAGGAGCAGGAGCCAGTAAAAATGCTAGCAACCCTACCAGCCAAGCCCAGCCCATCAGACATGTATCATCATCATCAGGCGATCACTCGTGACCGAGTAAGATTGTCTTCCAGGATAAAAATTTACAAAAAGAAGATTTTAAAAGGAGGAAATTCTAAAGAAAATTGTTCATGGGCCAGAGCTTCCCAGTTTTCGATGTTTATATTGCATATGGGTGGCAGATGCAGACTGTCGCCCTGTTCAAGGAACGAGGTAGTCGAGCAGCTCGGCAGCTGTATCCATGACTGAGCAGCCCTATTTAGGATCCACTCTGCTCACCCTGTATGGGGAGGGGGCTAGAAAAGGTGCCCTAAACATAGTCTACCTCTTTCTCCCCTGACTGGATTACCGCGTCCAGTGGGGTCACCATTTTAGCGGTCGAAAAAGAGATTTGAATTTTGGAACATGGAATATACGGACATTGCTGGATAACATAGATAGTGATCGCCCTGAGCGTAGGACTGCTATTATTGCAAGGGAGCTGAGATGGTTTAAAATTGACATAGCAGCACTTCAAGAAACTCGAAGGGCAGGAGAGGGACAGTTGAAGGAAGAAAAAGGAGGTTATACCTTCTTCTGGAAAGGACTACCTGAGCAGGACTGACGAATACATGGAGTAGGCTTTGCCATCAAAAATGAGCTAGTGAACTCTTTGTCCGAAGTTCCTACTGGCATTAACGAACGCCTGATAACTCTTCGATTAAAGCTCACCAATAACTAGCAGGTAACTATTTTGAGCGCTTTTGCGCCAACATTAGATGCTGATGAAGACATCAAGGAAAGTTTTTATACCCAGTTGGACACTCTCCTGTCAGAGATACCTAAGGAGGATAAAATTATCATCCTGGGCGATTTTAACGCAAGAGTCGGGCGTGACTTTGATTTATGGCCAGAAACTATTGGAAAAGACGGAGTTGGTAATAGCAACCCGAACGGACTCTTACTTTTGTCTATATGTGCAGAGCATAATCTCACTATCACAAACACGCTCTTTCGACAAAAGAATAAGTTTAAAACATCATGGCAGCACCCACGGTCAAAGCACTGGCATCTTCTGGATTATGTAATTGTCCGTGCTAGAGATCGCCGCGATGTACTTCTTACTAGGGCCATGGTGAGTGCCGACGACTGCTGGACAGACCACCGACTAATCCGGTCCACTATGGTTATCAACATTGCTCCCCAACGTAGGCTTCAAGGAAGGAAACCAAGGCGTAAAATGAACATCCAAGTCCTTCAAGATCCTATTAAGCAAACTCACCTTCAATCACTTCTTAAGGAACATCTACCTACGGAACCTCCTGACAACATTGAGGACCATTGGTCTAAGCTGAAAACCTCCATTACTGCAGCTTGTGAACAAACTATTGGATATGAAACTAAGAAACATCAGGATTGGTTTGATGAAAATGACAATGAGATTAAATATATAATTGACCAAAAAAGGAAAGCCTTCCAAATATGGCAAAATGATATTAACTGCGCTGCCAAGAAAAAAACCTACGCTAGCGCAAAGGCTGAGGTCCAAAGAAGAACAAGAGAACTTAAGAACGCTTGGTGGAAAAAGAAAGCTGAAGAAATTCAACAACTTGCAGAATCTCATGATGCACGGGGCTTTTTTAAGGCCACAAGGGCCATTTATGGACCAAAAACCTATGGTACAAACCCTTTACAATCAAAAGATGGCACCAAACTCTTAAAAGACAAAGAGTCTATTGCACTGCGTTGGAAAGAGCATTATTATGACCTTTTAAATCGTAAGTCTAAGGTGGATAATGAGATTTTTTCGCAAATCCCGCAAAAACAAATTAAAGAGGAACTTGCAATACTCCCCACTTTGGATGAAGTTATAAAAGCCATTAATCAAATGAAGAACAACAAAGCTAGTGGACCAGATGGGATTCCTGCTGAAATCTTTAAAGAAGGGGGCCCCGAACTTGTACAACATCTTCATAAACTCATCGAAAAAATCTGGATAAGAGAAGAGATCCCAGAAGACTTCAGGGATGCCATAATGATCACCCTCTTTAAGAAGGGTGATAGAACAGACTGTGGAAACTATCGGGGCATTTCTCTCTTAGCAACCGCAGGTAAAATATTTGCTAGGATTCTCGCAAACCGTCTTCTATCTATTTCAGAAGAGATCCTCCCTGAAACTCAATATGGTTTCCACCCCTCTAGAGGGACAGTAGACATGATTTTTACTGCACGTCAGCTCCAAGAAAAATGCCGGGAGCAAAATCAACCCCTTTATATGGCATTTATCGATTTGGCTAAGGCCTTTGATACTGTAGACCGTACAGCTCTCTGGACTATCCTTATGAAAATTGGATGCCCCAATAAATTTGTGAATATCTTGCGACTTCTCCATGACAACATGACGGCAACAGTTTTGGACAACAACGGCTCTCATGGTGCTCCATTTAAAGTGGGATCAGGTGTTAAACAGGGATGTGTTATCGCCCCAACATTATTTGCCATTTTCATCGCCATGGTTTTACATCTTGTCAAGGGGAAACTTCCCACCGGTGTGGGAATTATATATCGAACAGATGGAAAGCTTTTTAATCTCAGCAGGCTGAAAGCAAAAAGTAAGGTAATTACAACCTCCGTTGTGGAACTTCAGTATGCTGATGATAATGTGGTCTCCGCACATTCAGAGGATGATCTCCAAACTATCCTAAATGCTTTTGCAGAAGCATACGAAAAACTTGGTCTCTCACTTAACATCAAAAAAACCAAAGTGCTTCATCAGCAAGTGCAAGCCAATCCTTTGGTGATGCCATCTATCCAGCTTGGCGGGACAATACTGGAAAATGTCAATCATTTTCTCTATCTTGGCAGCTATCTTTCTGTTACAGCTAACATCGACAGTGAAATCCAGCATCGTCTGAGCTCCGCAAGTGCCGCATTTTCTCGAATGAAACATAGAGTGTTCGAGGATCGGGATATTTGTAAGAAGACCAAAACACTGGTTTATGAAGCCATTGTATTACCAACTTTATTGTATGCCTGCGAAACATGGACTATCTATAAACGTCACTTCCACCTCCTTGAAAGGTTTCATCAACGTTGCCTCCGGAAAATCCTGCAAATTACTTGGGAAGATAGGCGAACAAATGTCAGTGTACTGGAAGAAGCAAAGACTACTAGCATTGAAAAAATGATCCTTCAACGCCAACTTCAGTGGACCGGTCATGTTGTTCGAATGCCTGACTGCCGCCTCCCAAAGCAGTTACTTTACTCCCAACTCAAGGATGGAAAGCGGAATATCGGTGGTCAATATAAGAGGTTTAAAGATGTTCATAAGGCTAATCTAAAAAAATGCAATATAAACATCGAAAACTGGGAAGCTCTGGCCCATGAACGATCTAAATGGAGGTTGGCCTTTCACAAAGGTTCCATGGACTTTGAAGAAGCCCGAGTGCAAGGTGAAAGGGAGAAACGTGCTAAGCGAAAAGCACGTCAAATGAATCCTTTACAGGACCATCTTCTATCTGGTAACCTGTGTCCTCACTGTGGGAAGCTGTGTGGATCTAGAATTGGCCTCCACAGTCACTTACGGACCCATCGCTAGAGTCTACACAATCTTCTTTAGAATCTCCTCCTTTTATCCCGGAAGACAATCTTACTCGGTCACGAGTGATCGCCTGATGATGATGCTGGGCTTGACAGTAATTTACAATAAAGCAACAGTGTCAATAACCTGTGCTTTACTGTGTATTTTTACAATTTGGGGTTTAATTGTGTATATCTTGGGGCTGGCTTCTTTCTATTTGACATTTAACTTTATTTATTTGATTTGGACCCTGCCTTTCAACCAAGAAAAATGACACTCCGGGTGCTGAGGGCCCAGTTCAAGAAACCTAGAGGTGCAGAAGAAAGGATTTCATACAAACAGGATGATATTCTTTACATGAACTGTAAATTAAAATAATTGTCTGGGAAATAAATGAAAGCACTGTGGTGATAGCAGTAGAAGAAAGCTGAATAATAAATTAATGAAACCATGCAACCTTGAACACACCGAGGCCCACGTTTATAACCTGATAGAAGCTGGAGGACCAGACTTGATTTGCATATGCATTTACATTTCTTCAGTGAAATAAGCTTATTTAATTACTGTTAAGTTGCTCCAGGCTAGATTTCCATTCCTATTACAGTATAGGAAGTGTCATAATGCATCTTTATTCCTGTTTAAGCAGCAAGCCAAGAGGAGAACTCAGGAGTATAATAAAACAGGAGGGAAGTAATTTATGTACTAATGTCCAGCACACTCCATACAATACACCGGATCAGATTGCTTTGCCTGGACAGAAAACTAAAGTCACCCTGGCAATTAATGGTCCTGTCATTCAGATGAACTGTTAATTTCTTTGGGAGTCTGAAGTTGTGAAACATTTTGTTTCAATATGGTCAAGCATGGCCATAGCACCGACTAGTGGTGTAGCAGAGCCAAGGCTTGCAGGGATGCAGTGCCAGCAGCTTTTGATTAGCAGCAATGCTGACATCATCTGCCGCCCCCAGAGTTCCCTGTTCCCTCTGAGCTTAGCTGTAATCCTCACAGTAGCTGGGGGGTGGGGCGGCATATGAATGTTTTTAGCAACGATATATTCTTCTTTGTTGTAATGTATTTATTTATTATTTATTATATTTATACCCCACCTTTTTTCCTGCAAGGAACCCAAGGCGGCTTACATAATCCTCCTCCTCTCCATTTTATCCTCACAACAGCCCTGTGAGGTAGGTTAGGCTGAGAGTCAGTGACTGGCCCAAAGTCACCCAGTGAGTTCCATGGCCGAGTGGGGACTAGAACCTGGATCTCCTGAGTCCCAGTCCAACACTTTTATTTGTACTCTGCCTTTCTACCAGAAAATGGCAGTCAAGGCAGCTTACAGAACCAATTAAAATTGATTTAAACAATAAGCGATACATTGAAATGCAATAAACACACACACACACATAATCATTTCTTTTGAATGGTTCTAATCACTTTGTTTCCCAGAGGGTAGCCTTATTTGCTATTAAGGCTGCATGTATGAGGAAAAAAGAAGTAGAGAGGAAATCCCTGGCATAGGAAATCTTAAATTTTAAATCTTTTATCTCAGAATGGAATGGTTGTAAGGATTTTATTGTGTATCTTTGTGTGTTGTATTGTGTCTTGAAATGGTGAGGCTAAAGGCCTTCTTAAATAAAGTGGTATTTGCCTGCTGGCAGAAAGACAACAGAGAGGGAGCAAACTTAGCTTCCCTTGGGAGGGAATTCCACAGCCTGGGAGCAGCCATTAAGAAGGCCCATCTCAGGTCTCCACCAAATGCATCTCTTAAGGTGGCGGTCTCAAAAGAAGGCCCTCTCCATATCTTAGGAACTGGGCAGGCTTGTCTTAAATGTGCAATTAAGGCCCATTAGCCTTACAAAAGACCTGTTCCTGGTGGAGATGAAATATGCTAGAACTGGTTGGTTGATATGCATCAACACAGCTGCCTGCAATTTTGGACTCTCCTTGGGGGCATGATTATGGGTACTGTCATGCTGAGTGCCTGCACCTCAACATTTCCCACTAAGCCACTGGTGCAGGCTAATACATTTCCAAACTCTGCTTTGGCTTGTGTATAACTTCTGCTGAGGTTGAGTTACAATAGATACAGAAACAACACATCAGAACAGCAGGAAGGCCCAGACCAGATAGCAGTCAGGCCTGAACAAATTGTGGGTCACCAACAGGTTTGCCATGTAACCAGGGAAAAAGGCATGCCTTCACCTACTCCTGCATCTTTATTTGCAGAAATCAGTGGGTGAAGTTTTTCATGTCATGGAGGTAAGCATTATTACCTGCTAATGTGTGGTGTTTTGTTTTTGTTTCATTTTTTTGAATACAGCTTCTGTTAAAGATACAGGAGCAGGAGCCAGTAAAAATGCTAGCAACCCTACCAGCCAAGCCCAGCCCATCAGACATGTATCATCATCATCAGGCGATCACTCGTGACCGAGTAAGATTGTCTTCCAGGATAAAAATTTACAAAAAGAAGATTTTAAAAGGAGGAAATTCTAAAGAAAATTGTTCATGGGCCAGAGCTTCCCAGTTTTCGATGTTTATATTGCATATGGGTGGCAGATGCAGACTGTCGCCCTGTTCAAGGAACGAGGTAGTCGAGCAGCTCGGCAGCTGTATCCATGACTGAGCAGCCCTATTTAGGATCCACTCTGCTCACCCTGTATGGGGAGGGGGCTAGAAAAGGTGCCCTAAACATAGTCTACCTCTTTCTCCCCTGACTGGATTACCGCGTCCAGTGGGGTCACCATTTTAGCGGTCGAAAAAGAGATTTGAATTTTGGAACATGGAATATACGGACATTGCTGGATAACATAGATAGTGATCGCCCTGAGCGTAGGACTGCTATTATTGCAAGGGAGCTGAGATGGTTTAAAATTGACATAGCAGCACTTCAAGAAACTCGAAGGGCAGGAGAGGGACAGTTGAAGGAAGAAAAAGGAGGTTATACCTTCTTCTGGAAAGGACTACCTGAGCAGGACTGACGAATACATGGAGTAGGCTTTGCCATCAAAAATGAGCTAGTGAACTCTTTGTCCGAAGTTCCTACTGGCATTAACGAACGCCTGATAACTCTTCGATTAAAGCTCACCAATAACTAGCAGGTAACTATTTTGAGCGCTTTTGCGCCAACATTAGATGCTGATGAAGACATCAAGGAAAGTTTTTATACCCAGTTGGACACTCTCCTGTCAGAGATACCTAAGGAGGATAAAATTATCCTCCTGGGCGATTTAAACGCAATAGTCGGGCGTGACTTTGATTTATGGCCAGAAACTATTGGAAAATCAGTCATGTATGGCTGCTTCCCAGCTCAGTTTATCAGGTAGAGGAATACTTCATCTCCTGTGGTGCAGCTCCATAATATCTCTGTGTCACTGCCTGAGCGGGAGTTTATGCAACATATGGGGGTTATAGTATGGATAAACTTAGTATTAGAATGCTCTTTAATATTTACTGATGCACACATTATTTTAAATTATTTCCCTCCTGTATGGAACTTATCACAAGGACTATGTAAGTGGATTTTCCACGCCCTTTTGACTGCTAAAAGACTGATATTGCAACCCTGGAAAGATAAACGCCAACATCCTATAACACAATGGATTGAGGACCTAACAATGCTTTCAATATTCAAACGGGTGGTATTTAGATGCCACCTGAGGATGGATAAATATATGGATATTTGGTCCACCTTTTCTGAAGCTTATGCATAAGTATTTGTTTTTGTATTGATAGCTGAATTATCACATACTTACATATACTTATCGACATACATTTCATGCACACCTATTTGAAGTGATTTATTTTATTTTCTGTGAGAAAATTGTATTTTTTTCCTTCTACTGTATATGGTTTTCTTTGTTTTGGTGAAATTCACATTTAAAAAAAAAATTAAAACATGGAACATATGGAACACTGTTAACAAGCAGCAATGCATCTGAATGAAGCCTGAGCAGAACTGGGTCTGGGCCACTTCAGTCTTGTTCTGGTGCTTCCTGAGGCAAAGCAGGCTTCCCTCCAAAGCCACCAGAACAGAAGCCGGAGCTGAATGAGGCTCCATTACCAACTCATGTTTCAGAGACACAGTGCCCAAGTAGAAGCAGATGGATTCTGAATCGGTCCACGCCAAGGTGGGCTGTTTTTTAAAGCACTGAATTTGGGGTCTGAATTGAATACTGGGGTCCGTGCAAACTTCTCATGCCAATGCCTCATTAGCTGAGGTATTGTCTTGGCAATAAGATTACCCAGGATGAGATGAATGAAAAGTTGACAACCAGTGTGCAATTTTGGTATTGAAGGGAGAGTTGTGCAGTTTGTGATTTCTCCTGAACTCAGTGCTATCTATTCAGGTGGGTTCAGTGGCCAGGAGTGCCTTTTGTAAGCCTTGCCTGATTCGCAAGATGTGCCCCTACCTAGAGAAGACAGACCTGGCCACAATCATTCCTGCCCAGATTAGACTTCTGTAATGTGCTGTACATGGGACTGTCTGTGAAGACAGTTTGGAAGCTTCAGCTGGTGCAGAATGAAGCTTCACATTGCTTGTGGGGCCCAAACGATCAGAGCATATAAACACCTATTCTGTGCAACCAATACTGGTTGCCAGTGTGCTTTCAGGCCCAATTCAGCATGCCAGTGGTTATCCTTAAAGCCCCTAAAATGGTTTGGAACTGCCTTTATCTATATGAGGGTGGGTAACATGTGGCCCCTGCTGTGCCCTGAAATATACATTTTTAAAAACAAACAGACTCTGTAGCCACTACAGAGTGCTTAGAAAGTCACATTTAGCTTGCAAATAAGCTCAGTTTAACCCTTTTAGCACTACTGAGTGCTATGGAGTGGTTTGTTTCCACATTTCGGCAGCAAACTTGTGATTTTTAAAACATTTTTTTTAAAAATTCTACCCCTCCCCCTATGTGACCCACAGGGGGAGGGTGTCCAGGGCAAAAAAAAAAAAAAAAGGCCCCTGGCCCATGCCTGCAGTTGCCCACCCCAATCTATATGAAACGCCCTGAGATCAGCAACAGAGGCCCTATTCATGTGCCTATCATTAAGAGCTATTAGGTTGGTTGGTTGGTTGGTTGGTATAAGAGGCTGGGCGCCTGGGCCTTTACAACAGTGACTCCATTTCTATGGACTTCCCTTCCATGGAATGTGAGGTTAGCTCCCTCATTGGTGAACTGAAAATTGGCCTTAAAAGACCTGGCTATTCCACTCTACTTTTCACTAAGTTGTTCTGAAACTTTTTAAAACTGCTACTGTTTTAATGTAAGATGTTGTATTGGATGGGTTTAGTTTTTGTGTTCTATGTATTGATTTTTTAAAATGTTAATGGTAAACTGCATTGTGAGGGCCTCTGGGCCTAAAAAATGGTATCTAAATAAATACATATATTGAGAGAAGTATACTGGATGTAATGGGTTGGGCAGAAGAAGAAGATAGACTGATGCCCAGTGGACCACTGGCCAAAAGTAAATACCTGGGGGTATGCTCAGATTCTTCCAGATAATGCTAAACTAGGTGGATTTTAGTCTGGTCCAGAAGGTGATGTCTTATTCTTACGTAAGATGCATACCTGAGATCACAAAACAGATTAGTTATGCTGCCTTAGCTGTCATCAAGGGACCCTGAGTATCTTTTTATTTATTTATTTATTATTTTTATACCCCGCCTTTCTTCCTGCAAGAAACCCAAGGCGACTTACATAATAATCCTCCTCCTCTCCATTTTATCCTCACAACAGCCCTGTGAGGTAGGTTAGGCTGAGAGTCAATGACTGGCCCAAAGTCACCCAGTGAGTTTCACAGCCAAGTGCAAATTTGAAGCACATTGGTATACTAAGCAGATTCTAGTTTAAAAACAAAAACAAAAATAGCCTATTTGAGACTGAATTGAGCCCGTCACTGATATACCGGTATGTAACTATTCTCCAACATTAGAAGTGAGTCAGTGCATGCTTTTCTGTCTGATTGCCATATTTGATCAAATTGGTTTGTGGGCTGGATTTGGCTCATAAACTAGCAATTGGCCATCTCTGCTGTAAATTAAGAACCAAAAACAGGGATTTGAATACCCAATTCCCCAGGAACATCAGTCTGGGGCATCCTTAGGGGACCGCAAACAGTGGTTTCCCCAAGTCTGCTGATACTTTTCTCTTGTGCTTGAATTATGCTCTTTTAGCTACATAAGGAACCAAACTCAGATAATGAGTTTGCTTGCTACTATACAGGGTGTCACTTTTCAATGCACTAAAGCATTAGAGGATGTCACACTTGATGAAAGATCCTTTCTTTTTGAATGATGATGAGAAATACTAGCTATCACCCTAAAAGGGGGCAGGAGGAATCTCAGTGTGCAGAAATGGAAATAGCCAAAAAATAAAGCCTCAGATTGTCACAAATTATGAATGAAACAAAATTTATAGAAGAGCTTTAAATACCTGGTGTGTTAAATTGCAGTTGATACAAGGTACTTAACTGCACACCCATTTATACATGTTCCCAATGCAGTTAATGCTCCTGCTGGTCTATGACCATAATAAACTGACTCTGTTAATGCTCCAAATGTAGCCCTTGTTATACGTATGGAAGGGTGCTTGAACTTGAAACAGCAGAGCTCATTTATGGTGCAGTTGGCACAACTGTTAACAAAACATACAGGTTTTGGTGGATGGTTCGAAGATAATGTTGTTTCCCGAAGAAAGCAACTTAAAATGGCAACTACCTTTCCTTTATTTGCTAGGCTGCCAGAGTTGTGACCATTTCCCCAGGAATGTTATTCTTTCAGTCTCTGTTGTTTTAAATCCTTTACTGTATTTTAAATCTTTGTACTGCTGCTAAGTTGGCTTTTACTTCTATTTTATACTGTGGTTTTAAATTTTTATAGTGTATTTTATGTTGCATTATAATTGTTGTGAACCGCCCAGAGAGCTTTGGCTATTCTATTGGGCGGTATAGAATTGTAATAAAATACATTGCTCCTCAATGAAATGGAAAGCCTCCCTGCACTCTTCCAGGTCTCCTCTTAATACACAGCTGGTGTAAGGGCGTATGTATCACACTCTTAGTTTCAGCCTTTGGTTACCTGAAGCAGGCCCAATTTTCAAAGCAGAAACCTGAAGGAATAGTAATTCCATGCCAGCCTGAAACTAAAAATAGCCTCGTTTTCTGAAACAAAACAACCTGAGCAGCTTGGGTAGCAAATGGGGCTCTTCGCTCTGCATTACATGTAAAAGAAAAATAATATCAGTTACAAACACCTTAGGAATACAAACACCTCAGGAATCTTTATTATTATTTGCTCACTTCACTAACTTTGAAACATGTCTCCTGCATACACTCCAGTCAGTCAGCCGCTCTCTCATCTCAGTTCCATTTCCAGTCAACAGTCAGTGTGTCACTGAGACCTGAGTGGATAAGCTGGGAGGAGTTGATCTGTCCCACTCCCAACTCTGTCCCACCTAAGAATGCAGTGCAGTATCAACATAGGCTGGAGGGAGGGGGGTTGTATAAATAATTCATTCCCGTCACCAGAAGACCATCTGCTCAGGTGACAGGTTTGAATACTTGTGTCTAGTTTTGGGCCAGAGGTGGTGTACCTGCTGCCCATCAGTCTTCCTGTCTGAGCTGATTGAGGTGGTCTTGGGTGTGGTATTGGAAAACCCCATGTCAGTTGTCCCGGAAGATTTCAATATACAGTAATACCTTGGATTGCAAGTAACTTGGTCTGAGAGCATTTTGCAAGACAAGCAAAAACTGTTAAAAAATTTTGACTTGATAAATGAGCAAAGTCTTGCAAGACAAGAAGTTTTGTAGGGATGTAACCGCTTGCCTCGAGCGGGTGTAGCGTAGCGGGCCGAAATCGGCCCCGCTCACGCCCGCCAGAGACTCGCTTTGATATAAGAGTGTTTTGGATTACAAGCACATTTCCGGAACGAATTATGCAGCATAATGCTCTCAATCCAAGGTATTAATGTACACTGAATACATATGATAAGTTTGCAAGGTACATACGTTGAGGATGAAGTTGTTCATATTTGCTCTGAACTTTATGCCGTCACTGATACAGTTCTAGTGGAGGTGTCCAGTCTGGTTATGTGGGATCAATTCAATTTAAATTGATGAACCCTGAGGATGTGGAGAAAACCACTGGGGTTCACCCAACCACCTGTGTTTTTGAACCTTGCCTATCTTGACTGCTTACACCAAGCCAAAGGGAATTGACTGGGTGGGTCCAGGACGGAGGTGATCAATGCCTCTTTGAGAGAGAGAGAGAGAGAGAGAGAGAGAGAGATCTCAGCTGCTTTGAAGAAGCCAGTTGTGTGACTACTCCTTACAACATTCTCTTTGGACCCTGAGATTGTAACAATTATCACCCAATTACTAATAACCCCTTCAGGGGAAAGGTACTAGAGAATTTGGTGGCAGTTCAATTCCAGGTGCTTTTGGAGGATGCTGATTACCTAGATCCATTTCAATCTGAATTACATCCCAGGCTTGGCACTGAAACAGCCTTGATCACACTGATAGATGACCTCCATTGGGAAAGAAACAAATAACTGATGTTGATTTATTTTATATTTTAAAATTACCCTTCAGCTACAGGAGTGGGAACTTCTGGACCTTTTTTGGCCCAAGGGCTCAATTAGCTACAGGTAAGCAAGTCAGGGGTCACATGCCAGCAGCGCATATCAAAATTAAAATGTCTAAGCAAATAAAATAGTTTGGAGCTGTTACCCAAAAGATTGCAGTTCCCTAAAACAGAACTTTCTGACTCAAAGGCATTCTCAAGACTTGCAAACAAGAGAAAGGTCTCCTGGAGCCCTAACATTTGGAAATAGATCCCTCCAAAGAGCAAGATATGAGCAAACAATTCTCATTGAGGAAGTATAGGGTAGTATATTTTGTGCTAGGGATATATCTAACCCCCCCCCCCCACACACACACACACACAGAAGATATTTCACTTGAGGAAGCTTTACATTTACATTAGGGTTTGCTGTAGGCAAAATGTGGTGACAACTGAAGAGATGTGCAGTCCCCACCCGTACTCCAATTTTTGACATCCCTACGTTTTTGCCTGGCTTGTTTAAAACCAATTTGCATTCCACTCTTCAATAGAAAACATTTTCAGGGATTTTACAACATAAAATTGAAGACAACAATCAACAACAACAACAACAACAACCACCACCATGAGTATTAAATATGCAGTAGGATTAAAAAAACAACAACAGATTAAAACAAACAGATTAAAAGCCTGGGCAAATATTAAAAAAAAGTTGCACTTTGTGGCAGAAGTGTTCACTTTGCAGTGTAAGTGGGAGATGAGCCTCCCTGGAGAGAGCTGAGCATAACAAAAATCTTCCCTTTAAACCTTCAGATGTTCCATCTGAGGAGGTGCTGCTGCTCAATTTACTTTCAATTTTCTTTGGGTAAAGTTTCAGGGGCAGCTCCATGCTGTTCATCTCTCCGAGCCCCGGGGCTGACACCGGGTGATGCGTATTTTTGTCGGACGGCTGCATTGGTCGTGGCCTCTACTGCATCGATGCGATCTGCAAGGGAATGCCACAATGCACGTTGGATTTGACCCCTTGTGCGCAACTTTTCGCCACTCACCTGCGTACCAGGGGCTCTGTGTCTACCCAACTGGCTCGCTGCTTCTTCCGCTGCTTCGACTTGATGCGTGAGGGTAGATAAGTCGATCTCTTCTTCGTCGGACGAGGATGAGTAGGTCACCAGGTTACGTGAGCGTTTGGGTGGATGTTTTTGGACCGTATTCTTCATTATAGCACCCTTGTTGCTTTTGCTGCTTGATTTCCTCTTTGAAGGCATTTCTTCAGATTAATGGTTCACTACCGTGCACGTGGTCCTCGTGTGTAGATAGATGTGTGCAGACAGATGTGGATCCGTGAGCTGCGGAGAACAAAGAGGGTGTAGGGCGGGGCTGCAGGTCCTAATATTGGCTCCTGTAACCCTGCCCCCCTACCTGAGGGGTACCTGCGAGAACTGGTAAGTCTCGCCTCTCCTCCCCCCACGTCCGCAAAATTTCTCCCCGCCCACAGCTGCACGTGATGCGGGGGAAGGTCATTGCAGGAACACCAAGAAGGCAGAGAGACCAAGAAGTATGGGGAGAGGTGAGGGAAGACACTCTTTTGACACAGGATAGTCCATGCTATGTAAACAGGGGAGTCATCACTGACTTGGCAGTAGGGATGATGAAGGGATGTAATCTTTGAGAATTCTGATATGAACTCACCTGATCTGCACCTCCTGGATTAATGTGGAGATCACAGGTAAGTTATCCCTAGGCTGCTGCACTCCCTGAATATTCAGACAGAGTTCTAGGCTCAAAACCCCACACCAATATATATATATTTTAAAGCAAATTTTATGGGGAAGGGGATGTATTATTCAGAGAGAAAATACACTTAAAAATACATGTTTAAAATGCAAAGTTAAATGTGTGGGATTTTTTGGAGTGATTTTTAAAAAATGCAGATTAATGTGGAAACAGGATAGAACAGATGTATGGCTGAACACAAGCAAAAGTACCCCTGACTGGAAATAGACTGATTCACCCATCTAAAGCAAGGGCAATCTCTATGGATCAACCAGAAGTCTGGACTGTGTCTAAATGCAGTATAGAGAAAAGCCTTGACTAAAAGGACTTTTATTCAGCAATAAAATCTAGATTTTAGAAGACTCTTTTAAAGTCTTCCAATAAATCTGTATGCAGTACAGTGAAAGCCTTTTGAAAAGAAAAGATAAGAAAGGAAAAGAAAAGAAAAAAGAAAAGACATCTTATTTGTTGTTTGTGTTTGGAAATCATGACTAATGCCACTTTGTGAAATAGTCTATTCAGGTTTGAAACATTCCTGTGAGTTCGTCTTCCTTTTTTTCTTTTTTCTTTTCTAACGGCAAATGAACCTGCAATGAATATGATGTTTAGGAACTGAACCAGGGAAGGTGGCCTAAATCACAGAAGGAATTAAAGAAAAACGAGGTTCACTTTGGTAGGATGATATGACCAAAGCCGTAATGATCAGGGTCTGGTGAAATGGCTCCGATAAAGGAACAGCTGACCTAACCTCTCCCCTTGAGGCTTGAAAAAGATCAGTTAAACTCAAACACACACACACACACACATGCCATTTTTCATGTCAAGATTCCCTGTCTTTCATGACTTGAGCTTTGAGTTTCTTTGTCCTTTTATGACTTGAGCTTTCCAATAACACTACTTGGCTTCACAGTTCTCTCTTCCTCTGATTGACTTTTAGGTATCCAAGCTCCCAATTATCAGAAAATAATGGATGCCTCCCGCATGTGCTACTGGCCAATTAGCATTGCATTCATCCCACTGATATTATGGATTGGCCAGAAGGACAAAGTATCGGCAATCTGGCTAAAAAGCTTGTTCCCTCATGGCTCCTGCCTAATTGGTTCAGGCAGTTGAATTCCCTGCCTGGGAAAGGTGTCTGTCATTCCAGCATCTGAACAGTGTTGGTTTTCAATGCTTGTCTGATTTGAACCTAAATTGTTATCCCCTTTGAGGCACAATGTGATTTCACTGTTCCAAATGGCCCGAAGGGATGTCAAAGACATTTATCTGGTTAAGAGTACAAATAAATTGGGAAGCTTTAAAAGATTAAGTTGACATGACCTGATCCATCCACACTTTTCTGTTAATGCATACATGACACATGCAGTGACTTACATCAATTTTATGCAGGAAGGTATTTGCATGCCATCGCGTCTGCGTGAAAAACTCATCTGAGAGAATACCAGCTTTCAAACATTTTCTTTGATATGGTACCTGCTGGCTACAGTCCAAGCCCACAGGCATCCATTGAAATAAAACACTTAAGGCTGCAATCCTATACCCACTTACCTAGGAGTAAGCCCCATTTAACTCAATGGGATTTACTTCTGGGTAGACATGTAGTATTGCTACCACAACTGCTGGAGCCTTAGGAAGACTTGAGGGAGAAGATCCCATTTTAGCTGTACATTCACTCACTCTGAGTGTGCCCCACATCCCTGTCTCATGGAGCCAAATGGAGCAAAGTGGAGCAAAGTCTTTCCAAGTGAGTGTTTGTTGTTTCTTGGCCACTTTTGTGCCACGAATCTGCCATCTTCCCTTCCCCAGCTGACATAGCTGTCTAAGTCTTGAATGATCTGGTACGATCAGCTTCAGATCTGATGTCCTCCCCCCCCCCCCAAAGGCTCAGCCTGTCTGCACTCTTTGGTGGACCACTCTGCATGCTCATGGAGGGGGAAGTGACCAAATAAAAGGGGCTGATCAACAGAGTAGGGGAGGTGAAGAGGGCAATTGCAAGACTGATATGCAAACACACCCATATGTCATCTGTGTACTCAGTGCTTTTTTTCTGGAGAAAAAGGTACCGGAACTCTTGGATTACATTTCCTCGGGAGTAGATGGCGATTAAATTGTAATGCAATTAATAGAAGAAAAGGTGCTGGAACTCAGTTCCGGTGAGTTCCACCAGAAAAAAAGCCCTGTGTGTACTCCTCACATACTTCCAGAAAGAATTGGGCTCCATGCTCAGCTCCTCACACTGGAGAGCAGCTCCTCATTTGGCTCTGGAGCAGAGGTGCAGAATCTCAGGCCCAGGGGCCAAAATCCACCCACCCTGTGGTCCAAATCCAGGGTTCCTGAGATGGCCATGCCACCTTCCTTTGGCTCCACCCCCTCTCTGCTGACCGACAATTGTCTGGTGGTTTCTCAGCTTTTGTGCAGTTCCACCCCCACACACTACTATTCTAAAAGGTTGAAATGCCTCTCCTTAGTTACCAGCTTAGTAAGAAATTTAAGCTAAAGTATGCTGGTGTTTGGCGTATTTTGGGCCCACCCCTTTTGCCTTCAGCCCTGCCCACCACTGAAATGCCCCCCCAAGAGCATCTCCAAAATGCAATTAGGCCCCCAGACTGACTGAGGTTTTGCAACCCTGATCTAGAGGCTAGCTGAATAACTCATACATAGGATCCTTGCTGTAAGAGTGGTTGACACGCATGCACACACACATCATGGGTGGGAGCGGGATAATGAGGTACTTGCAGCAGTTTCCCCCTCCACCCTTTTCCCATCTTGCTCCAGCTTCCCCTCACTGTGGCTAGTCCAGAAGGAAAAGAGAGCCTTCCCTTCCCTGCATGTTATTCCTTGTATTACTGTCTTGGGTGGAAGAAAACCAGTAGACAGTTCTAAGTGCATGCTTTAGTGTTCAGAGAATAACAGATGCTGCCAGCCGTGCCAGGTATCTGCCAAATGCTTGCTTGTCCTCTTCATTTTCTGTTCCTGCTCCCCGCCAGACATCACCAGCCCCCAAGAGGGTGCGGTTGCTGCCACCACTGCCATGAAAGTTGCTGCTGCAGCCAGGCCTAATGAGATTAGGCCACAGGCTGGAGGTGAACCCCCAGCCTTGGGCAGGCACTCTGGGTGATTTTCTTTGGGGCTAGGAATGTCTTTATTCCCTTAACACAACATAAATGCCTCACACATTACAAAACAATTGGGTAATGTGCATGGTTGTGTAAACTGGCATTTACTATAGATCATTTCAGATGCTGTTCCATTAATATCTATATATATATTTTAAAAAAACACAAACAAACATACAGGCCATTCATTAAGGCTGCAATTCATATAGGATTGCAGTCTTAATAAATGTTTATGGGTCTTTTGATATTTTAATAAATTGACTGAACAACATCGAAATTATCAGGCTCCTGCCTGCCCACCAAATAGCTGTTTGGTGGGCTGGCAGAAGCCTGATGCAGAGGAAAAGAGTGTGCACAAGGAGTCATCCCCACACACTCTCTTCCCTGGCGAATCACTTCAGTGTGGGTGAGGTTAAAGCCTCCTCCCCATCCCAGCAATCTTCAGCAGCATTGTTATGAAGTGGGCAGGCTTTAACCTCACCCTATCCCAGCAATACTACTCAAGATGTCAAGATTGCTGGGATGGGGAGTGGAGATGTGCTTGTGTGTGTGCATGGCTGCCTCATACCCACATAACACCCAAGGAATTTGAATGTCCAAAATACCTGCCAGCTTAAACCCAGAGTTAAGGCTATCTTATGTTGGCTCAAGCTCTGCTCCACAAAGCCAGGAAATTGGAAGCAAGGCTGATGTCTTGACAAGTGTGCTTCACGATCAGTGATGATGTTGTGAGTTGCCCCATCATGCCTGTTTGTTGCTTACATCGGTATCTTTTCTTTATCATTCACTGGAAGAATCAGGCATATACATCAACAAACATTGGTCATGCATTAAACTGGTATGGTTACAGTGAATACACAATGATTTAAGTATATGCATTGCCAAAACTTTATACATTACACAATGTAAATGAAAAAGAATAGATTCAGTACAAACCACTAACCAGCAAGATACAGGTAGTGTTTGAGAAGACAGAAACCGTCTTGCATCCTAGCCCTTTTCTGTCACAGTGAGTTGAGGATTTATATGTCAATGTGTGTGTACATAAAGGAAACATAAATGTGAGAGAAAATATATTTTTGGAGTGCTGTAAGGTGATAGTGAAGAGCACAGAAGTCTGTCTCAAATAGGAAAAAAAAGAAGAAGCTCTTTTTCCAAGGTAAACATATAACTTTTGGTATAAAATGGTCATTGTTGATTAAAATAAAAAGGGAGAGTGCTTTGTCTGCTATGAAATCTGCACCATGTAACAAATTCCAACTTTTTTTTTTTTTTTTTAAGAAGAAGTTGCCAATGAATAAAAAGTCCATTCCTGGCCAGCTTAGCATAGACGTGTGTATTGCTGATATTAACTATCTCAAATGAAAGTGTTACAGATGATTGAATGCGGGCAAGATAGCAAATGGTTGTAAACTGCATGGTAAACAACTTGAACAGCATTTGCTTAGTAAAGGCAACATGGTTACACTGTTCCAACAGACACTGGCTGGGCCCACCCCTATAATTTTTGCCCCTTTTCATTCAGAAGAGGTGGCAATGTGTGATGAGCACAACAAAGGTAGGAGAAGCATCTTCTGCTAATTATTGATACTTTTATAGTAAGCACAACTTATGGACAGAATAACCAAACATCTGTGTACCTGCAAACTGGGGGGGGGGTGTTAACTGGAAGGAAATACTTGCTTACCTGCTCTGTTTCTTACCTTAATAGAACTTTTTAATAAAATGGAGTTAATGTTGTAAGAGACACACCCCAGTTGCATTCAAAACCTGGTTTTGAATTGTAGCGGAACATGGACCCATTACAGTTGCCATCAAACTTCACCTAAATAAATTTTGAGGCAAATGTAAAGGTTCCTGCTGAGGTAAAATCATCTGAAGAAGGTTGAGAGAGAAAAACAAACCAACACAAAGGGCGTGAGAAGACTAGCAAAACATTATCAGAATGTCTACTCAGAAATAAGTCCCAGGTAAATGCATGTAGGAATGCAACATAAATCTGTATTAAGAGCCAAACAGAGCAACTCTATGCATCTCTACTCCAGGGATGTTGAAGAGTCCTTGGTTTCGAGTCACGAGTCGAGTCACGAATCTTTGGACCTGAGTCTCGAGTCCGAGTCCTTGGTTCAAAATGGTGACTCACAAGTCCCGAGTCACTCCCAAAGCTGACTCCACGAGTCCCTATTAAAATCAATGGGGGTTTTTTGCCAGCAAAATAAGGCTATTTCAGATGTGTGGCTTAAATAAATTCTAGGCACAAGTGTGCCTTTTTATTTCAAAACTCTGCAACTGATTTTGGCAAGAACAGACCAGGCATACAAACCCAAAATAACCAGACAGGCAGAGGAGGCAGGGAACCCCAAAGCAGGCAGGCAGAGGCCTTTGTCTTGGACAATTCAAACTGTGGAACTGGTTAAGAAGAGACCAGGCAGGCAGAGGAGGCTGGGAACCCCAAACAGGCAGGCAGAGGCAGCCAAACCCAAAATGTCTGAAAGGTTGCATTTTAGGAAAATGATTTTAAAAAATAAACTTGCTGTACTTCCTAAAACCTATCCATGTTGCATTTGAGGAACACGATTTTGGAACACGAGTCCTTGGTCTCAAGTCCCGAGTCGAGTTTCGAGTCCCATTAAAAATATTGGGACTCGAGTCTGACTCGAGTCAGAGGGGGTACTCAGTCCGACTCATGAGTCGAGTCATGGAGTCCGAGTCCCCATCCCTGCTCTACTCAGAAGTAAGTGCTACTGAGTTCAATGGGACCTATTCCTAATGGTAATCATGATTTCATTCATTTCAACGTACACTCTTATTTCATTTTTTTTTTCCTTTTAGGTATATGTCAGAAACAAGCAATAAATGAAGGTAACCATTTTTGCTAATTAGAAAAATACCCAAGAGCATAATACTTATTAGTTCTACCTAAACCATTATAAATATAAGTACAGTAATACCTTGGATTGCAAGTAACTTGGTTTGAGAGCGTTTTGCAAGACAAGCAAATTTTTAAATATTTATTTAATTTTTTTTTTACTTGATATACAAGCGACATCTTGCAATACAAGTACTGTAGTACGGCTTAAATTAAAAATCTCTGTACAAATTTTTTAGGGGGCATTTCGTTTTGATATAAGAGTGTTTTGGATTACAAGCACGTTTCCGGAACGAATTATGCTCTCAATCCAAGGCATGACTGTAGTCCAATTATGTGTAGGTTTTTTTTAATCTACCCATCAAAAACAGTATTATGAAACTTTGAAAGATGAATAAAAATGCTAATAGAAGTAAAAAATATTTGCTAAAGAGAACTGCTAAAAACCAATGAAAGATTTCCTTCCTCAAGAAGTCTGAATAAAGAACATCAGTAATTTTCACCCACATTTGACAGAAATATATATGCTTGTTTTACTTTTAAAATTGGAATACTATTTAACTTGTTGTATCTATGGCAATTTTAATTGGATCCATTTGAAATGTGGCACATTGTAGAATTCATCAAGTAGATCATCATGGATGCCAAATTTCAAGATATTAGCTCAGCAGGTATAATTTTTATTAGCAATAAAATTTTGAGGCTTATAAGGGCAAAAGAGTTTGTGTGTGTCTGTGGCTCACCTTAACTAAAGTGGTACTCCTGTGCCACTTTAATGATTGGAAACACGGCCACAGAGGAGCAGCAGGTAGCTAATGAAAAAGACTTATGGTCTACCTGCTTCTATTCAGGCGTAGCTCATCAATTTTGAATTATATGATAGCATACAGATATGATTTGATATCCATATCATTAATTTTTCCATTCTCATGGTGCCTTTTACCATCTTTGACCAATTCGCCAGCTACAGCCTCTCCTGGACAGGGATAGCTTGGCCACAGTGGTACAGGCACTAGTAACCTCAATATTGGATTACTGCAATGTGCTCTATGTGGGGCTGCCCTTAAGGCTTTTCTGGAAGCTGGAGCTAGTGCAGAATGCAGCAACTCGGCTGTTGTCAGGAACTGTACCTTTTCAGCACTCAATTCCTTTGCTGAGGGAACTGCACTGGCTGCCTATTCACTACTGGGACAGGTTTAAGGTTTTGGTACTAGTGTATGAAGCCCAAAACAACTTGGGAACCAGGATACTTGAGAAAGTGCCTTCTCCCTTACCAGCCTGCCCAGTTACTGAGGCCATTGGATGGGATGCTCCTGGTGATTCTACATGGACCTACAGTATGGCCCAATTGGAGCCCACCCAAAGAAGAGCCTTCAGGGTAGCAGTTCCTTTCCTGTTGAGTCAGGCAGGCACCAACACTGTGTTGTTTTCATTGCCTCCTAAAAGTATCTTTATTTCAGGAAGACTGCCTTGACTGACCAGCCACAGTTTTATTGATATCCTGTTTTTAACATATTGTTTTATTCTTTTATCTGTTTCATCTTTTTATTGTTCACTGCTCTGGAATGTGTTTAGATGTGGAGTGGTATATAAATGTTGTAAGTAAGTAAGTAAGTAAGTAAGTAAGTAAATAAGACCAGGACATGTCTTCCAGAGGTTTTGTGTTCAGCTGGTAGGACAGTAACATCCTTGAGATACAAAGCCTAACAACTTTGCTGGTATATGCTTCATTTCATAGTTTCTTTGAATATTACAGGACTGAGGAGGAATCCACATTACCCTGTATATTGTGAAGTTACCAGAGCAAGACTGAGATGCTGTTAGTGGGTGGTTCTTCTGACCGGATGGATGGAGGGTGTTCAACCTGTTCTGGATGGGGTCACACTCTCCTTGAAGAAGCAGGTTCATAGCTTGGGGGTCCTCCTTGAGCCATTTTTGTCACTTGAGGCTCAGGTGGCCTCAGTGGCACAGAGTGCCTTCTACCAGCTCTGGCTAGTGGCCTGGCTATGCCCCTCTCTGGACAGATATAGCCTGGTATCAGTAATCTACACTCTGGTAATCTGCAAGGTAGACTACTGGCATGCACTCTTTGTGGTGCTGCATTGTTCTGAAGACTGTTCAGAAGCTGCAGCTTGTGCGAAATGTGGCAGCCAGACTAATAACCAGGGCCCACTCGCACTGGCTGCCTATATGCTTCTGAGCCCGATTCAAGGTGCTGGTCTTAACCTATAAAGCCCTACATGGCTTACAACTGCAATACTTGACGGAACACCTCTCCCAATATATCCAGACAGTATGTTCAACATTTATTTATTTATTTATTGCATTCTTACCCCACTCTTCAGCCAAAAAAGGCTCCCAGAGTGGTTTACAAAGATTAATACTAGATAGTCCCTGCCCTCAGGCTTACAATCTAATCTGGCGCCTTCCTCCGATTGCCACCTCTGAGGGAAGTTCGGTTGGTGGCAATAAGGAGGAGGGCCTTTTCTGTGGTAGCCCCCCAATTGTGGAACAAGCTCCCCCACTGAGCCCCCCCTGATGCCAACTCTACTATCTTTTCAGTGCCAGGTTAAGACTGCCCTGTATGCCAAGGCATTTAACAGCTCCAATAGTACATGGGGGGGAGGTTATGTCAGCTTTTCAACAGGTCTAGTTTTATTACTTTGTTCTTAGCTATACAAGTCATTTTTAAATTCAGATTTTAAATTTGTAATGGTGAAATATTTATGATGTTCCTGACTCCCAGCTGAGCAGAAGCACAGGAGAGGCTCCAGCTGTTTCAGGGGCTGTATAGGCAAGCAGGTTCCCAGAGAGCGAGCGAACAGAGTGAGCGCACAGGGAGAGCAAACAGGAGTTTGGCAGTGGCCAGTGGAGTTTGGCAGGGGAGGTCAAGGGGGAGGTCCCTAAGAAATTTTCTAGATTGTTTGTTTTGTTCTAGTACCACACACTTATAGACCAGGGGGACTCTGTTGTTAACATTCAGGGAAGGCAGGACAAGGCACTGGCCATTCCAGTACGAAAAGGAAGGCAGAAACATAAAGGGAACAGAGAACTATGGACGGAAAAGGACTCTTCCGTGGTGGTGACCTGCAGTGTGTGTGCAATGTTTGTTTTCCTGCCTGAGATCGACATGGCCTACACGTGCAACAAGTGCAAGCTGGTCACGCTGTTGGAAGAGAAAGGTCAGAGGACTGGAGCAGCAAGTGTCAACCCTCAGGAGTATAAGATAAATTGAAGAGTTCTTAGACAGACCAGTGGACCTACAGCAGCAAAGTGTAGTACAGGAGCCAGAAGGGCAACAGCAGGATGAGGCAGAATTGGAGAATGCTGAAGCAAAGGAAAATAACATAGGGAACTCCCTGGAAAAGGGTGACAGTTAGGAGCAGAAGAACTAGAAGACATTCGCGCCTGTGGAAGCAGTGGAGCTATGGAACCGCTTTCAGGTACTTGACGAGAGTGGAGGACAGCCAGCAGAGGATGAATTATCTGGCACCCAACGTGACAGCGAGCAAGAAGCTGAAGGTCAGTCAAGTGGAGGCAATCAAACCAAGGCCTACAGCAAGAGAAAGAGAAGAGTACTAGTTGTGGGAGACTCCCTCCTGGGGGGGATTGAAGCCAAAGTATGTCGTGAAGACCCATGAACTCGCCAGGTGTGCTGTCTCCCGGGCACAAATTAAAGATGTGACAGAGCAGCTGCGAGGCTCATAAAGCCCACCGACACATATCCCTTTATTACAAATGATACTGCCAAGCGTAGTTACGAAGAAATCACGTCAGACTTTGAAGAGTTGGGAAGGGAACTCTAGAACTTTGGGCCCAGAGAGTTTTCTCATGCATCCTTCCAATACTTTGAAGAGGAATAGAAAGGGAAAGAAAAATGCTCAGAGTGAATGACTGGCTAAAAAGTTGGTGCCAATGTGAGAGATTTGGATTCTTGGACCACGGGCTACATTTCCTGGAAGATGACTACTGGCAAAGGATGGGTTGCACCTCGCAAGGACTGGGAAGTATGTGTTTGGCCACAACATGAGGGAACTTCATCAGGAGGGCTTTAAACTGAATCCAACAGGGGAGGGAAACATAAACTTGGGGGGTAACATGGAAGAAGGTCTGTTCTTGCTAAAATCAGTTGCAGAGTTTGAAATAAAAAGGGCACACTGTTTAAGCCACACATCTGAAGTAGCCTTATTTTGTTGGGGAAACCCCCATGATTTTAATAGGGACTCGTGGAGTCAGTTTTGGGAGTGACTCGGGACTCGGGACTCGTGAGTGAGTCCCATTTTGGACCAAGGACTCGGACTCGAGACTCGGGTCCAAAGACTCGTGACTCGACTCGTGACTCGAGATCAAGGACTCTTCAACATCCCTGGATCGTCATGGGCCAGAGCTTCCAGTTTCTATGTTTATGTTGCATTTTTTAGATTAGCCTTATGAACATCTTAAACCGTTTATATTGACCACCGATCCGCTTTCCATCCTTGAGTTGAGTAGCTGCTTGGGAGACGGCAGTCAAGACATTTGAGCAACATGACCAGTTCATGAAGTTGGCGTTGAAGGATCATTTTTCAACGCTAGGAGTCTTTGCTTCTTCCAGTACACTGACATTTGTTCGCCTATCTTCCCAAGTAATTCGCAGGATTTTCGGAGGCAACGTTGATGAAATCTTTCAAGGAGGTGGAAATGACGTTTATAGATAGTCCATTTGCAGGCATACAATAAGGTTGGCAATACAATGGCTTCATAAACCAGTGTTTTGGTTTCTACAAATATCCCGATCCTCAAACACTCTATGTTTCATCGAGAAAACGCGGCACTTGCGGAGCTCAGACGATGATGGATTTCACTGCCGATGTTAGCTGTGTAACAGAAAGATAGCTGCCAAGATAGGGAAAATGATCGACTTTTCCAGTATTGTCCCGCCAAGCTGGATAGATGGCATCACCGAAGGGTTAGCTTGCACTTGCTGATGAGCACTTTGGTTTTTTGATGTTAAGTGAGAGACAAGTTTTTTTGTATGCTTCTGCAAAAGAATTTAGGATAGTGGGAGATCATCCTCTGAATGTGCGGAGACCACAT